>CAUYQU010022998.1:0-15703 GCA_963574635.1 Cheracebus regulus
ATGGCACCTCCCCACGTAGATGGTCGGGATTGGAGAATGATCCCTACTTAAGAGGGAGGCTTGCGGAAGACGCTCTCTCTCGGGACTCGACACACAACACACACGGAAGCGCCAGAAGAAGAAGAACGGCTACCCACCTAGCTAGCCCTTGTTTTGTTACTAATAAAGTCATAAGAACAAGTCCATCGAGGTCGTGTGGTCCTTGCCGGCCGAGGCGCGCGACATGCAGCTGTCTCTCTCAGCGAATGACTCCTTGGAAGCAAACCTGCCAGTGGTCATCAGACTCCTTACATACCCAGCACCAATAAAGAAATTGATTCTTTATTGGTTTACCCATAGCAGACCTTGGCTTCTTCCAGAGCCTGCAATTTCTTCAGTAATGCCTGGGGAAATCTAAAGGGCTTACAAAACTGGCTCCTGAAGAATCAGCAACAGGAAGTTCCTGAAACTCTAGGTTATCAAAAGTGTAATAGCCATCCACTACTAGTTCCTTCTCCATTGAAAAGGCTGAAGATCTAGAGCTTCCTAATCAAGATGAGATGGACCTATCAGACTGGCTGGTGACTCCCCAGAAATCCCATCAGCTGGGGAAGCCTGAGAATGGCAGTTGTGAAATCAGTGAGAAGTTTAAGCTCTTGTTCCAGTACTATAATGTGAATGATTATTGGCTTGTTAGGACTGACTCCTGTACCAACTGTCAGGGAAAACAGCCCAAAGGTGTGGAGATTGAAAACCTGGGCAATCTGAAGTGCCTGAATGATCACTTGGAGGCCAAGAAACCATTGTCCACTCCCAGCATGGTTACAGAGGATTGGGTTGTCCAGAATCATCAGGACTCATGTAAGGTAGAGGAGGCGTGCAGAGCCAATGAGCCCTGCACAAATTTTGGCTGTGTGTGTGATGAGAATTGTGAGAAGGAGGCTCTGTGTAAGTGGCTTCTGAAGAAAGGAGGAAAGGATAAAAATGGGATGCCCGTGAAACCCAAACCTGATCCTGAGAAACATAAAGATTCCCTGAATATGTGGCTCTGTCCTTCTAGAAAAGAAGTAATAGGACAAACTAAAGCACCAAAGGCAATGGTTCCTTCTAGAACTGCTGATTCCTTCTAAGTCATAAAGAACAGCGCCTTGTCAGAGTAGCTTATCAGGCCCCCATACAAAGAAGGAAGTCTCAAGGAAGTGCCTAGTACTGAAGACAGAGCTGGCAAACCAAAGCTTAAAAGTTCCATGACCACTTCCTGGTGTCCCTTTAACACAGCTGACTAAGTCCTGACAGAAAAGAAGATGGGCAACCTCAGCAATTATCCTCTGGAGAAGACAAGTGGCTGCTTCGAAAAAAGGCCCAGGAAGAATTACTTAATTCACCTCTATAGGAAGAACGTAACTTCCCCTCAGACCATTATGACCTCCCTGCAGTTTGTGGTCTCTCTGCCTGTAAGCAGCTTAAAGTTGATAAAGAGAAGTGGTTATATCGAACTCCTATACAGATGTGAAGGAATGGACAAGAGTTGAGCGGCCTTTCTGCCGATTATCACACATCATGAGCTGTGTGACTGTGTTTCTGGGTCTGACAAGTTAGCTTATTTCTTCTCCTTACTAATTTTGAACTAGTAAAGCAAAGTGAGTCATCAGATTATGAGATGCTGTTTAAAAGAAAAATGTTGTTTATTGATGCTGAGGTGATTCAGTTCCTTCTTACAGAAGTATTAATTCACTCCCACACTAGAAATGCAGCATCTTTGTGGATACGTTTTTTTCACAAGCCTCCAAGGCTCCTTATATTGGGTTGCTACTGAAAGTACATTAAAACACTCTAGTTTTAAAAATGAAATATTTCTGTAATTGAAGTGTAATGATGTATTCTAAAGCTAGTAAACTTCCTGAACAATTAATTGCCCTATAGGTGCTTCTCTTGCTGTGGGTTTTCTTCTGTTAGTGGTCTGAAATAATGAGTTTCCTGTTCTATTACATAGAGTTTATTTTGCACAAAAAATTAACCTGGTCAGTAGTGATTTTCAAAATATACATTAATAATCTTGGCAATTTTTGACATTAATTACCAAACATTTTAGCCTACGTGTTCTACATTATTCTTCACTTGAAAGAAACTCAGCTACTGCAAATTTTGTCTTTGTTTCTGTAAATGTTATTAAAATATCCAGTGAGCTCTCTTAGAGCTTGGTATTATTTCAAGACTATTTTTGAGGTAGTTCTAGATTTTTAAAATACTCTACAAACCTATGGGGTTTAAAAGAACCCTAGAACCGACTAAGCAAATAGGCAAATACATGTTGGAAATGTAGTATAGTACTTGAACCATTCACTATCCATAGGGATTATTGGTGCATCCTGTGTAAATGGAAGCCAAGCTTGACACCTGATGCTTTTAACTAGGGATAAAGTAATCCTCTCACTGCAAGTACAGCATACCTGTACCTCCAAAAGTGACGTTTTAGTGAACAGTTGAAAACAAGTGTTTTTAACACTTGTGCCTTGGGGTATTCATTGAAACTTTATGAAAACTACTCATGTTTTCTCAATTTCCTTAAAGTTATGTCCATGCTTTACAACGCCTCTATAGGAAAGAAGTGGGGTTTATAATGTTTTTAAATTCTCTAAGATATGTTAGGTGCTTTCCAAACTTTGAAACTATTAAGCTTCTTAACTGCCTGTTACTAGAAATACTTCTGGGGAAACTTCATGGTCCCACAATGTCATTGCCAAACAGCTTCACTAGAGTTCTCTGAACCACAGCTGGAAAGAGCTTTGTATCATTTTTTAATTCCCTCCCTAGATATCATTTAGAACTATTATAATAAAGGCAGTATGCAATGACAATGTAAGGAGCCTTTCCAGTTATCTTAAGTTGCAGCTAACTCTGTAGACTCTTTTTGAGGCCAAACACACTGTATTTTACATTGTCAAAATATAATTTACATTAATCATTAGGTTAATGAGTATGTAAAACATTCTTTTGCATTGATGAATTTTGCATCTGCCTCCATTAAAGCATAACAGCCAAAAAAAAAAAATGTTTCAACTAATTTTCATGATTCTTGGGAATATGGCTTCATCCTACAATTTGTAAGCTAAGCACTACCAAAATACAAGAGAAATTCCCCAGCTTTACAAGATTCAGTAAGATACCTCAAAGTATGACATACCTAGTGTATTAGTCCTGCTGATAAAGACATACGCTACACTGGGTAATTTATGCAGGAAAAGGGTTTAATGGACTTACAGTTCCACATGGCTGAGGAAGCCTCACAATCATGGCAGAAGGCAAAAAGGAGCCAGTCATGTCTTACATGGATGGCAGCAGGCAAAGACAGAGCTTGTGCAGGGAAACTCCCTTTTTAAAACCATTAGATCTCATGAGACTCGTTCACAATCACAAGAACAGCACAGGAAGGACCCATCCCCATCATTCAATCACCTCCCACCAGGCTCCTCCTATGACACATGGGGGCTGTGGGAGTTATAATTCAAGATGAGATTTGGGGAGGGTACACAGCCAAACCATATTGGTTATCTTTGTATTTATAGGACAATTATTTGCTTACAGAATTAATGAATGTATGCCATAATTCTGCATGGGTCAATAACTCCACTACAGTGATTACTTGGTTAATTGATGTTTTTAAAATGTACATTTTTTCTAGATTTTACAGTAATATATATATTTATTTTAAGGACTTTCTTTTTAAACTGATTTCAATATATGGATATTTTCCTTCATTAAAAATTTGCTCAGCAGAAGCCAGTCTGACTTGAGATATTTGTCTTGAAATTGATCCAATGAATATTCTCAATTTCAATAACTACTCTGGCAAAAAAAAAAAAAAGCATACAGAATTTCCAAAATCAATACATTAGATCAGTGTCTGCAGTACAGCACAATTCATATAGGCAATGCAGTGCTGTACCATGTGTTTCCATCTCTCAATGCTAATCACTTTTGATTCAAAGATAAGCTGTCAAATGCCATTAATCTGTTTACCATATCCCACCACCCTCCACAGAAGGCTTTACTCTCTCTTTTTCAAATAATTTCAGAAAAATTTTGTAGAGCAGAATAACTTTTTAAATAAGCAACTTTTAAATAGGTTTTAAATAGGTCATCATGATTTAAGAGTAATAAAGAATGCATACCAAATTCATGCAGGGATTCTCTAAAGTTCTCTGTCCACTTTAACTTTGATCACTTTTCCAGTAAGATTCAGATTTCCCAATTTCTACTTTTGGGTTTAAATTTGCTTGAGAAGTCTCTATTTTTCTAAATTCCATCACCGTTAAATGTTTTGATACATTCCCACTGCTACCACCCTATTTCAAATCTAGACTTGACTTAGGAAGCTCTGCGACTAACTATGGTACCTGGGTAATTTCTCATATTCTCAAAGTTCCTTCACCTACAAAATGAAAACATTAAGATCTACCTATCAGGGTCATGGTGAGTATGAAATGAGACAGTAGGAATGAGAAAGCCTGGGACAGGTCTTGGCACCAAGCAGGTGCTAATCACCTCTGAGAAATCTTCCTCTTATCTCCCTCCTCAGTTCTCCTTTCAGACTTCACAGCAAGACTCATCCTGAAAGGCGAATGTGGTCTCCTTACCCTCCTACTCAAATTCCTCCAAAAGTTCACCATACGCTAGGACAGTGGTTCTCAAAGTGTAGTCCCCAGACCAGTAGTACCTCTTGCCTTTCCAAATTTCCTCTAAGGAACGTTTACTATCTTCCAAACCTGCCACTCTCCCAACCCCAAGGTTTGACTCATCTTTTATATCCTTCCCCCACTATGATATCTCTCCTACCCAGCTTAAAATCTTTCCTGACGATCCCAGTCTCCAGGACTTTTTCTGACCTCTAATTCCAATTATTTCTGAATAATTATTATTCAATTATTTGTTCATCTAACCATGAGGTTTGTGTCCAGATAAATCCACTGCAAGGTCAAAAAATTTTTAGCTGAACCAGAGGTCACAAACTAGTTGCACCTGGCCCACCCACAGGTGTGTGTTAACTAAATTGACTGCAAGTAACATTAAAAATCAAGAAAAATCATGTAAAAATACAGATCTTTGGCCTGTGTTGGAGGAAATAGGATCTGGATTTGAGGGACCCACATTTTCACATGGCAACAGTCAGCTAAATGGTAAATGTTTCAAGCACTCACCAGCTCTTTCTAAAGGTTTTGATATCTTCAAATGATTTACATTTCTTATGGTTATGTAACTTTTCATGCCCATTTTCTCTCTCCTAATAGGATACAGCCCTTTAAAAACCTGTCCGTCTTTGACTCTTAAAAAACTCGTTACCTTGAACACAAAACAGTAGTGTAAAATCATTGTAAAGGAATATTCTGAGCATTGTAGACAACTGCAAAATGCTGAATAATCCATAGTTTTTCTGGAAACTTGTGGCTTTCTATCAACTTGGAAGTTTTGTTAGTTTATGTTTTCCAAAACATATGGATTAGGGTACAACTCTTAAGACAGGTAATAAATACAAAAATTTTATCAGATTTTTTGGTTTAGGTTGCCTTTCATTTTCTTAGAAATACGTATGAAGACAGCATGTCCTCTGCTGAAAAGATTTAGCCCCTGCCCGGCACAGCAAGTGACAGAACCCAGATACTGTTCCTAACTTTTAGTTTGAATCCTACTTTCACACCCTAGATTTTATTCCCCGAAGAGTTTTAATTTCACTCTTTGGTAGGAGTCACAGTGGCTTTCTCTGACGCGGCCTCGGGTTAACCATTCACTGGGTTTGGCAACAACAAGGCATGAGCCACCTTAACAAAGCTACCTTGCTGTGGCTCAAAGATAACCTGAGAAACCTGTCCAAAATGACAATTATAAAACACTGTTTATGTACAGGGCCTTCTTTGTTAAACCTTCCATTTGAATCCATTTGCCGACTCCTGCCTGTCCACACAATATCCCGCACCCCTAGGAGAATATTCGATAATACTCTCCTTTTCCTTCCCCCACCCCAAATCCTCCAGGGGGCGCCCCGGAGGGCCGCACTGGCCCCCGGAGGGAGGGCAGCCGTAGGCGGGAGCCCAGTCACCGCTCCCGGACGCCGCGCGTACTCCGTGTACTCACCCGCCCTAAGCCACGGAAGTGCCGCATGACCCCGCCCCTTCCGCCGGATCCTCCCTCGCAGGCGCAGCGCCGACTGCCGGCGCGTGGGACCCGGGGATCGCCTGGGGCCGGGTGGCGCTGTGGGGCATGGCCCGGGTCCCCGCGGACGTGGCCGCGCAGTGCCGGCGTGTGGCGGATAGTGCGTGAGCGTGAAGGTCTCGCGGCGGCCTGCGAAAGCCTTGCGCCGGGAAGTTTTCTGGCGGAGGAGGGGAGGGCGGTTTACGGCCTTTAGGGTAGGTTTTGCCCTTTGTAGGTCCCATGGAATCTTTCGCCCCAGAAGTTCGAGGGTAACGTTTGTACCGTCCCGGCCTTCGCGACGCCCTGGAGTCGAACGGAGGCCAAGTCCTGCCGTCACCCCCAGCAGCCTGTAGCAGCCGGGACACCCAGAGCCCTTCTTCCGCTCCATGGAAGCTTAAAATGTGGGGTGGGGGAGAGACGCGTTACGTTTGACAGACCGGTGAAATTAAAGACAAGCTCCTCAAAGTAATTTGAAGAAATGCTCAGCATTCGACCAGAATATAGTTTTAAGTTTTTAAACCGTGGCATGGTTTTCAAAGGCTGAAGGACCCACAATTTTTTCTCCTAAAAGGCACCCATTCATATTGATTAATATTTCTTAACATGCACCCAAAGCCAGGACTTGGGCTCACTACTGCAGGGATTTCCTTGGGAAGTCACCCGAGGGGGGAAAGGCTCTATCCTGAAATGGAGATGAAAATAGGCATTTTTGCTACCTCACTGCGTGGGCGCAATAACTACTAATTTTTAAAAAGCCTCTTAGATGACGTAATAAGTAGTAAAGCCATTGTATGCTATTCTAGGATTTTTAAGAAAAACTTAAATCTCCCGAATATTTGCTATAATGTGATAAAGATAGCATCCATAGGCAGTAGCCAGGATCAAATTATGACAAGTCGATATGGTTATAAATGGGGGCTATGCAGTATAAGTAGTATATGGAACCAAGATGTCAGTCCTTACACACAATTTGCCTAATGACATGCATTTGGGAGACTTTAGGCCTTTTCAGCTATTTGAAATAGGTTGATTCTTAATATAGAATAATAAAAAATGAATTACTGGTCTCACCATTTTCATTATTATTATTTGGACTAAAAGATTACCACAGTCCAAAGAGTGATTGTAGACTCAGTAGTCAATGACAGAAAATTAAGCACAACTCTAAATGAAGCCGAGGATCCAGTGGAAAGAACATAAAATTAGACCTTCCAAATTTCAGCTATTGAACACAAACAGAATGACAGTTCTAGAGATGGTTTACTTCGTTTTTTAAACTTGGCGTTGCTCGTCTGAACAGTTGTTTTGTTTTGGTAAGGGTTACGTTTCATGAAAGCTCAGTTTGTGCTATCTTAGAAATGAAGAAGTTTGTTAATTTTAAAACTGACTTAATCCTTACCTGCTTTTCATTCTACAAACTCTAAAACATTTTTGTGCATATCACTTTTTTATTCAGATGTTTCATAAACAACACAGGTTAGGGAACACATTTCCATGGAACAATAGTCTTGCAAAATGTTAATAGATGCTTCATGGAAAAAAAAAATGCGGACATCACTAATACTGGCGAAAATAGGAACTTGCCATTATGAGGCTATGGGAAGTATACCTATGTGGTACTCTCGCTAGAAATGTTTAACCTGAATCTGATTGTGAGAAAACACTCAGATAAACTCAGAATGTGATTAGTTTGGACCTTTCAATAAGGTTAACGTGAAAAAAGGCAGGAGGACTGTTGTACATTACAGACAGCTGTCAACTAGATAGCATTAAGGATTTAAACGATTTGAACCTGGGCGGGGCACGGTGGCTCACGCCTGCAATCCCAGCACTTTGGGAGGCTGAAGTGGGCGGATCTCGAGGTCAAGAAATCGAGACCATCCTGGCCAACACGGTGAAACCCCCTCTCTACTGAAAATAAAAAAAATTAGCCAGGTGTGGTGGCACATGCCTGTAGTCTCAGCTACTCAGGAGGCTGAGACAGAAGAATCGCTTGAACCCAGGAGGCATAGGTTGTAGTGAGCCAAGGTCGTGCGGCTGCACTCCAGCCTGGGGGATAAGAGCGAGACTCCGTCTCTCAAAACAAAAAAAACAAAACAAAAAACCTGGAAGCGTGACATATTGTTGACTTAAATTTCTCAGGAATGATAATGGTATTGTGGTTATTAGAAGAATTCTTTTGTTCTCAGGAGATACATGTCCAAGTATTTAGGAATGAATCATGATGTCTGCAAATTTATTACAGATAGTCCAGATCAAAGCAAAGCAAAAACGTGGAAGGAAAGAATACAGAGCACTATGTTAACAGTTGGTAGTTTTGGTTGGGCATGGTGGCTCACACGTGTAATCCCAGTACTTTGGAAGACTGAGGTGGGTGGGTCATTTGAAGTCAGGAGTTCATAAATTAGCCAGGTGTGGTGGTGCATGCCTGTGGTCCCAGCTACTCTGGAGGCTGAGGCAGGAGAATTTCTTCAACTTAGGTGGTGGAGGTTGCAGCGAGCTGGGATGGTGCCACTGCACTCCAGCCTGGGCAACAGAGTGAAACACCAGTCCCCAAAAACAAAACAAAACAGCTGGTAGTTTCGGGTGAATAGTATATGAATGTTCTTTTAACTCTTCTATAAATATGAAATTTTTCAAGATAAATAATTGTGGACAAATTGTAGCTAGCAATGCCGGAAACCCATTTCTGCCTCCCAGCAGGTGGCAGCAAATTAATACTGGATAAGGTACAGTAAAATCATTGCAATTTCCTTGTCTTGGTATATGTTTCGGAGTTGCAGACCAGCTTTTTTTTAGGGAAAGCAGCCAAAAGAATTGGTGCCAGATTATGGAAGTTTGTGTTAATTTATCAACTAGTTGAGAAAGTACTTATATTAATACTGTTCTTCATTGTTCATCTCTCACAGATCCAAAAGTCCATTTGTAAGCTCTTTTATTGGAATAACACTCAGTCAAGCTCACTTTATCTTCATAAACACTCTCCACAACCATTACTTGGCTAATATTCATCAATACAACAGTTCAAAGTTTATGAAATACAACTATTCTCAGAGGGAAATTGATAGTTTTTTCATGCCTTTATTAGAAAAGAAGAAAAAAAATCAGTGATCAAGAATCCGCAAACCATGGTCCACAGGCCAAGTCCAGTGCATAGTCTTCTTTTGAACAGCCTAAAAACTCTAGAAAAACTCATTTAAAAAATAGAGAAATTAACACTATCTGGAATGAAAGAACATTAAAGATTCTACAGACATTAAAACACGGATCTCAACCCAGGGAACATTTGGCAATGTCCAGAGGCATTTTTGGTTGTCACAGTTGGAGAGTCTGTTATCAGAAGGCAGAGACCAGGAAAACAGCTGAATATTCTGCAATGCATGAGGCAGTTCCCAACAGCAGTTTGCTGGCCTCCAATGTCAATAGTGCTGAGATTGAAAAATCCTAATTAAAACCATAAAGGGAGAATATCGTAACACATTTATACCAATAGAATTTGATAACTTAGAATAAAAAGTTTTGGGGGCTGGCATGCTGGCTCACACCTGTAATCCCAGCACTTTGGGAGGCTGAGGTGGGCAGATCACTTGAGGTCAGGAGTTCGAGACCAGCTGGGCCAACTTGGAGAAACCCCATCTCAGCAAAAATTAGCCAAGCATGGTGGCACATGTAATCCCAGCTACTTGGTAGGCTGAGGTAGGAGAATCTCTTGAACTTGGGAGACAGAAATGGCGGTGCGCTGAGATCGCACCACTGCACTCCAGCCTGGATGACAGTGAGACTTTGTCTCAAGAAGAAAAAAAAAAGGTTTTTTGAAAAAAAAATTATCAAAACACTGAAGAAGAAATGGAAAATCTGAGTACTTATACATCTGTTACAGAATTTGAATTCATAATTAAAAAATGACAAAACCTCATGCCCATTAATGAATTCTATCAAGCCTTTAAAGAACACACAATATCAATTTTATATAAACTCAGAAAATAGAGGAAGAAGGAATAATGACAGCAGAACCCTCAGAAAAATCTAACAGACATTAGAGGAAAAAAAAATCACGAACTAATATTACTAATACAGATGCAAAATTTCTATAGAAAATATTTGCAAATAGAACCCAGAAAAAAGTAAAATGCAATGGCCAGTTGTGGTTTATCCAGAATTCAAGATTTATCCAACATTAATGAACAATAATTTACAACATTAATAAAGGAGAAAATCTTAGTAATGGCAGAAAAAGCATTTGACACAATTTATTGCCAACTCATGATGATAACAATCACAAAACTAGAAATAAAAGAATTTATAAAGTATCTGTATGAAAGATCAGTAGCTATTACACTTAATGGTGAAATATCCAATCCTAGGATTGGGAACAAGGTGAAGCTGTCTGCTGTCACTACTTCTATTCAACTTTGTATCAGAAGTTCTAGACAGTAAAATAAATAATAGATAAATATTAGAAAAAATGCAAAACTGTTTATTCATAGTGGTCTATGTAGAAAATCTGTTTTTCAAAACTACTACATAAGTTGTTTTTGTATACTGTCCATGTGGAAAATCTTCAACATCTACTGGATGTTGAAGTCATAGGGTAAAAGCTCAGTATATATAAAAATATATATATATTAGCAGCAGTTGGAAAATGAAATGTTAAAATATGCCATTTATAGGAGTACAGATGATCCCTGACTTAGGAGGGTTTGACTTATGATTTTTTTACTTTATAATAATGTGAAAATGATAGGCATTCAGAACGCTCCTCAGGTTACAATGAGGTCACATCCAGATAAACCCATCATAAGTTGAAAATATTAAGTGGAAACCCCACCTACAATTTACAGTGTTTTTCATTTAGGATGGGTTTATTCAGATATAACCTCGTTATATAAGTTGAGGAGCATCTGTTTTATAAACACCGAGGAATGCATTTAATGAAACACATACAGGAGCTGTGCTCTAAAGTGACAAAATATTGCTGAAATGAAAGAGCTAAATAAATGAAGAGATGTGCCATATTCATGCATATTGAACATGTGCCAAGAAAGACCGTATTTTGAGTTATAAGTCTCAAGTTATAAGGATTAAAATCGTATAGAGTATTATTCTCCAACCACAAGGGAATTAAAATGGAAGTCAATAGTAGATCTTTGGAAATCTCCAAATCTCGATAATCAAAGGCATAGATTTTCCAGATTGCTGGCCTCAAAAGTTCAGACTAACACTGAAGACATTCTTCTCTGCACAGCCAAGCCAAGTGATTCACATGGGAAATAATTATGGACATACTACCACATTCTAAGCAACTGCACTAACCTGGCACTGTCCTGAGATTGGGGTATGCTGGAAGCAACTGCAGACGGCTGTTATATACTTTATTGTAATAAAACAGAGTTACACCATATTTAAAATTCATGAAATTGTTCCCATTTCTTGCTTTCCTTCCCTCACAGTCTGAAAATACTGATGTAAAATCTGGGAACAAGATTATTGGTGTAGTTGACAAAACAGAAAACCTGTTCCTGGACAGCTTTTGGTGAATATAATAAGTACGAAGATAATGAACATAGACTACATTTGCATAATGGCATAGCAAAAATTCATTGAACATTGCTAACTATCTAGGGGAAACTACAGTTTGGAAACTGAATGTAAGACTGTGGTTCTGGCAAGATTATTCATTCTATTTAATGATTATATATGGTGTTAAGGGGGATGGGGAAAATAATCCCTTTTGTGCTACTGTAACAATACCTGAGACTCGGTTATTTATAACAATTAAAATAAACGTTTACTTCTTAGAGTTCTAAATGCTGAGAAGTGCAACGTTGAGGGGCTCACCTCCGGTGAGGGACTTAATGCTGTGTCATTCCATGGCAGAAGACGGAAGGGCAAGGGAGGAGAAGAAGGGTGGGTGGGGAGGGGACTGGTTTCCAGTCCCTTTATCCAGAACTCACTCCTGTGACAACCAACTCATTCCTGTGAGTGGCATTAATTAGTTTATG
Source organism: Cheracebus regulus (assembly GCA_963574635.1). Taxonomy (NCBI): domain Eukaryota; kingdom Metazoa; phylum Chordata; class Mammalia; order Primates; family Pitheciidae; genus Cheracebus; species Cheracebus regulus. The sequence goes on from CAUYQU010022998.1 coordinate 12,168, forward strand.
TGGGCAGAGCCCTCATTACCTAATCATCTCTCAACACTGTTGCACTGGAAATCAAGCCTCTACATGTGAACTTCAAGGGACACATTCAAACTGTAGCCTTCCACCCCTAGCCTCCAAACTTTATGACTTCTCACCATGCAAAATACATTCATTCCATCCCAGTTGTCCCAAAAGTCTTGTTCTAACATCAGTTCAAAAGTCCAAAGACCAAAGTCTCATGTAAATCAGATATGGGTGAGATTCAAGGCACAATTCATCCAGATGCAAATTCCTTTCCAGTTGTGAGCCTGTGAAATTTGACAAGTTACCTACTTCCCCAAAAAAATATTGGGACAAGCATAGGATAGACATTCACATTCCAAAAGGGAAAAATAGGCAAGAAGAAAGTAACAGGACCCAAGAAAGTCTAAAATCCAACAAGAAAAAAGAGTTTTAAAGCTGGAGAATAATCTCTTTTTATTCCATATGCCACATCCTGGGCACACCAGGATGGGGCAGGTCCCCAAAACCTCAGGCAACTCCACTCCTATGGCTTTGGTGGACTGTACACCCAACAGCACTCAGGTTGAAATTTCATGCCTGCAGCTTTCCCAGGTTGGTGTTGCATGCTGGTAGCCCTACAGTTTGTGGTCTTAGGAGCTGCCCCACTCCAAAGACCACTAGGCTTTGATCTACTGGGCTGTCCATAATCTTTAGAATCTAGGTGGAAGTCACCATGCCCCACAGCTCTTACATTCTGCACATCTGCAGAATCAGCACCATATGATCCCACCAAGGCTTACTGCTTGGGTCCTCTGGAATGACAAGCTGAACCATAGCCACACCTGCTTGAACCACAGCTGGGGTGACAGGATTACTGTACCGGCAAACAGGAAGAGGAGGCTGGAAGTGGCCCTGGGCAGCAAGCCTATGGAGGGTACCCTGGGCCATCTCCCACCCCAAACCATTCTGTTCTAGAGCCCTGGGCCTGTGATGTAAGGGCAGCCTCAAAGATTCTGAAATTCCTTTCAGGTCATTCTCCACGGTCTTGATGAATACCACCTGGTTTCCTTCTAACCCTACTAACCTCTTTAGCAAAAAGTTGCTTGGCCATATCCTTGGTTTGCTGTCCTAAAAATACCATTTTACTTGTAATCTGAGAAACCAAAATAGATGCCCTTCTATTAGCTAAGACCCCAAGGTTAAGAAAACAAATATTACCTGCAGGTTGAGGGTTCAGTGCTCAACTGACATGATAACTTCTAAATTCCCATGGCTATAAGAAAAAACACAGTAAGCTTCCTAACAATAGGAGCTATCAGGTAAATCATCAAGAGCCCTCATAAACTCTCATTTACAACCCAGACCACTGCAATTCTGATTGGACAGAGGACGTGCCTTTTAAAACTCTTTCCTAATAAGTTGCTGTAGACCTTAAACTAGTTTCAGCAAGCTAATAGAGACTATGCACAATCTTTGTACCTTATAGTTAACCTTTTAACATGGAGCCAAATTTCACCTCATTTTAATGCCAAAGCCCCTCCACAAAGGGAACATGGGATAAGTGTTACATATGTCTGCCCATTACACATTCACTCAGCTGTCCACATAAATATGTATAGCTTTTCCCCAAACCTGCTGAATGTGTATGACTGTACAGGTAGGCCCTTTGAGCCGTAAGACCCAACCTGCCCTTTTCATCTTCAAAGAGCACCTTCCAAGACTCTCTTCTCAGTTTGTAAACTGTTATTGGCAAAAAAGCTCTCCATTCTACCATACAGCCATTCTGGTCATCTTTTGGACAACACATTCTCCATGCCCAGGCTGCAAATTTTCCAAATCTTTCTGCTCTGCTTCCCTTTCAGTTAAATTCTAAATCACCTCTCTCTCTCTTTCTGTCTCTCTCTCTGTAGCTTTCATATCTTACATTTTCTCTTATTTTACTGTATGCAGTTAAACATATCCATCCAACTCTTTCAGTAATTTGCTGCTTAGAAATTCCTTCCACCAGATATTTTAGCTCATCTCTTTTAAGTTCTGCCTTCCACAAAGTCCTAGGAAATGGACACAGTTCCACCACAATTTTCTGCAAAACAAGGATAGCTTTTAATCCTGTTTTCAATGCCTTGTTTCTCATTTCCATCTGCGACTTCATCAGAATGGCCTTTACTTTCCATATTTCTACCAGCCTTCTGGTCATGACCACTTAAGTAATCCTTAAGAAGATTAGGCTCTACTCACAGCTCTTGGCTTCTCACCAGAACTGCCCAATACTCCATTCACAGCAGTCTAGGCTTTTCTACTTGCTCCTTCAAATTCGTCCAGCCTCTATTTGTTACCCAGCTCCAAAGCCTCATCTACGTTTTCAGGTATTTGTTATAGCAACAGCTCAACTCCTCAACACCAGTGTTCTTAGTCTGTTTTGTGCTTCTATAACAGAATACCACAGACTAGGTAATTTATAAGGAATGGGAATTATTTCTTACAGTTCTGAAGGCTAGGAAGTCCAAAATCAAGGGGCCCGCACCTGGTGAGGCCTCCTTGCTCCATCATTCTATGGTGGAAAGCAGGAGGGCAAGAGAAGAAAAGAGGAGGTAAGGGCGAAAAGCAAGGAAGGGGGCTGAACTTATCCTTTTATGAGAAATTCACTCCCATGACAATTAATGCACTCCTGCAATAATGGCTCCATTAATCCCTTAATGAGAGCAGAGCCCTAAGGACCCAATCACCTCTCAAAAGTTTCACTTCTCAACACCAGTGCATTGGAAATGAAGCCTGCAATACATCAACTTTGGGGCACACATTCAATTCACAGCAAACGTGCATGCTTGCTTCTACTCCCACTATTATTCTGATAAAATAATTAGAATTTATTTTTTAATAGAAAGGTTTCCAACATACAGATTTGTCCCACATATATCTCTTTCAAGGCTTTATAAAATTATGCATTTCTTTTTCAATAGATCATTGAGAGCATTGGAGACTATAAATCATTTTTGATTTTAAAAAGTATTTTTGACCCTTAAAAGGTTTTAAGTTACTCATCCTTAATAATTATTTATTTTGACTGTCAATTATGCTTAATATAACCAGATTAATTTTCAAATATCACTTGGTTAAAGTTCATAAGATCTTTCTTTCCAGAAGTTGCTGTTTTAATAAAATAATTTTTATTTAAATGTTTTCTCAATCGATCTTTTACAGTTTTTAACTTCATGTTACTTCTAATCATTCTGAAAATAATTATTTTGTTTTGGTGTAATTTTCTTTTTTCTTTTTTTTTTTTTTTTAGAAAAGGAGAAAAAGAAACTGCAAAAGAAAGAAAAAAATGAAAGAGAAAGAAAGAGGAAGAGATTTTAGAAAAAGAGAGAAAAGGAGAAAGAAAGAAACAGCAAAAGAAAGAAAAAAAGAATGAAAGAGAAAGAAAGAGGAAGAGAAAGAGGGAGAGAGAATGGGATTCCTGTTTTATTGCCCAGGCTAGAATACAGTCTAAAAATGGGTATTAAAAACCTCTTTTATGCCAATAATTGTGTTTAACAATGGAGACAGGAAGGAAT
>CAUYQU010022999.1:0-29592 GCA_963574635.1 Cheracebus regulus
GTATGTCTTCTTTTGTAAAGTGTCTGTTCATATCCTTTGCCCACTTTTGAATGGGCTTGTTTGTTTTTTTCTTGTAGATCTGTTTTAGTTCTTTGTAAATTCTGGATATCAGCCCTTTGTCAGATGGGTAGACTGCAAACATTTCTTCCCATTCTATTAGTTGAATTTTAACACCATCTCAGCACCTTTGAGAATCAGAGAACTCCTTATGCAAACACTAAAGCCATTTACCCAACAAACACAAGTTTTTGGAGAGCTTTGTTTCTGTAAAAAAGCATTGGCCCTGGAAAGAAAAATACTTAGGTTCAAAACAGTTTTGGTTTTGTCACATACTGAGTGAACTTGGGCAAGTTACTCAAACGAAGGCAATACAACCCATCCTACATGACTGTTGTAAGAATCAAATAAGATACAAAGTGTCTAGTACATTGTTAATGTTAAGAATGGTGAGGTTCTATTAAAAGATAGCATGAATAAATACAATACATAAAGTTTCTTCTAATCATTCATTGGTAGATCATTTTTTAATTAAATTAAGACATGTTATTGATATACTCAGATTCATGTTGCCCTCATCCCCACCAATTTAAACAAGGGTGCACTATGTAATTTGGCCAGCAGCTTTGGAGTTCAGGTTATAGAATACCCCAAAAATGCTGGTACATATAAGCAACAAATCCTTAAAAATACTTATAACTCTCAAATATTAGATTGAAAGCAGGTAGTTAGACTTCACAGGATAAGGGTAACTGGTTACGTGAGCTGACAAGAACACTAACAGGCTGTCAGCAAATACTTCCCTTCCAGAGATGGTCTTAGGAACCTACATAATAATGTGGGAACCAAATAAATGTTGACAAAGCTTTTTTTTTTTTTTTTTTTTTTGAGACAGGGTCTTGCTGTGTCACCCAGGCTGGAGTGCAGTAGTTGATCTCGGCTCACTGCAACCTCCACCTCCAGGTTCAAGCGATCCGCCTGCCTCAGCCTCCCAAGTAGCTGAAATTACAAGCACACACCACCATGCCCAGCTAATTTTTATATTTTTAGTAGAGATAGGGTTTCACCATGTTGGCCAGGCAGGTCTCGAACTCCTGATCTCAAGTGATCCACCTGCCTTGGCCTCCCAAATTGCTGGGATTACAGGCATGAGTCACCGCGTCGGCCAGCAAAGCATTTTTAACACTGGCAAATTGCAAAGAACAGAATATTTGAGATGGGAAAAAAATGGAACATTTCCTGGACACTTGCTCTCTACTGATCATTGGACTAGATACATAAAACTGTTTTCCTATTTGATTTCTTACATTATAGAAGAACTTAGAGCCAGAGAGTTAAGACTTACCTGGTATCACAGTGAGAGTTAATATTAAGGCCAGGATTAGAACCCAGAGACTAGTAAAGACATCTTAAACTCTCATTCTTTTCCAATAATCTCTGACTTATCAGGCAGGAAAAGCCCTGCAATTCCTGCTCTACCAGTGTAGAAAGAAGTTTACTACCACCACTTCTTAGCATGGTTCAAGAATCCTCAAGAAGTTACAACCACTACTTGTACCCCTCTCCACCTCCATGCTCTACTAAAAGATGCTACACAGCACATAATGCAGCTTAAACATAGAAGGGCAATGAAAAAAGCCATATACGGAACAAAATATCTAATTGATTGCCTTCATTTTATACTGAAATTGAGGCCCAGCAAAGCTAAATAATTTGACCAAAGGCACAAAACAAGACAACAGGAGAAATATGACCCTAATCCCAGGGACCACATTCCAGTGTCTACTGGACAAGAGATCAAATATTCTTCTTTGTTACCATTTATTTTCTGGACACTAAATCGGTGGCTCCTGAACCTAAGCAAGCATCAGAATCATGTGAAGGGTTTGTTAAAGGATAGATGCATGGGTCCCTCCGCACAGTTTCTGATCTGATAAGTCCAGACTGGGGGCTAAGATTTCCTTTCTGACATTTCAACAATGCTGATGCTGCTGGTCCAGAGACCACATTTTGAAAATCACTTTTATGGAACTGATGCTTTTTTTCATGTTTTAACTTTTAACTTTAGAGCCAACATTTCTTCTTTCAACCTGTTAAGAACACAACTCTAAGTTCTGATCAAGCTTCACTGGAATTGCAAATATAGAAAGAAATATCCCTGGGCAAGTGCAGTAGCATCATTCTTGCAGGAAAACTTTTGGACATAATCTGTACAAATCATGATGGGACCTTGGAGGCAATGGGGTCTTTAACTTAGTCTATTCCAGATTTTTTCAGAGATGCCACCTGCAATCTGTTAGAGCAGTGTTCACAACCTTTTCCATGTAAGGACATACCTACCAAAGGATAATTTTTATGCCACACGGGAATAAAATTAGAGGCTCCTATAGCCAGAAGTAGCCTGCCAGGTTCTCTGGACACTTCATGCCCTAAAGAAATCTTTCCATCCCCATGGCTAGGGGGATAAATGCTTTTTCCAATATGAATTGATTCGTGGCACTTCAGTATGTTAAACATAAAATGCTCCCAATATTAGTCTTTTCCTTTTTATTAAAGATAGCAATGGGATCCCAATTATCAAAAGTAATTAAAATAGAAACATCTTAAGCAAGGAGAAAAAAATCACCTGAAAATGTGAACATTGTGGCTAAATAGTAACTAAGGAGACTAGAACTCAAATTATTTTCCAGTTCTTAGATTCTATGCCTACATCTTATTTTCCTTTTTGTTGTATGAGAATAATTTTATTTGACTCATGCTTTGTATCATTAAAACTCCCTTTAGCTGATTCACTCAGTCTAAGAAAACATTTATGTTAGATGTATTATTACTGGGTATATCACTAAGAATAATTCTGCCAATAAAAAAATATGGCCCATGCTTTCCTATTACCTAGAAGTAGAACTTTAAGCTTACAGATGGAGCTCTTTTAAATTCAGCTGGACTTAGTTTCTATATGTCACTCACAGGGCACTCATGAGAAAAGAAAAATAAGCTAATCTCATCACTTCCTATTCTGCATATGACACTGATCACATGACTCCTCCATGGTACCTGTCCTTTACTACTCCATACAAGGCCTCAATTCATCATTAATGGTGATGCAAATGTTTTTTTAAACTGATAAACTAATGTCTCTAGAATTTTCTTTCCATCCTCCAATACCCATTCTGCAAGTTTTAATGTCCATGCTCAAAAATGACCACTATATTCCAGTACTACTGGCCTATGATGATTACAAGACGTATTCTCAGTTCATAAATGTGAAAACCTTTCTTAAATACATCTTAGAGTGAATAGAACATGGAAATTCTGTTTAATATTACTAAGAGATCATGGAGAAGCAATGGTCCTGAGTTTCAAAATACCACATGTTCTTTTTATGAAAGTGTGTCCTCCTTAATATAACAAAGCCTGCTCATGAGATTTAAATCTCCTTTTCTTGGAGTCTTCTTTTGAAGGAAATCATATTCTGAAATCCTGAGCCTCTATTCTCAACTGCTATCTCTGGAGTAGACACGGCTGCAGATGATTCTAGCCTAGGATGTGCAGAAGCTTAGCAAATCATATTCCTTTTTGAGTAAGGTCTTGCTGTGTCACCCAGGCTGGAGTGCAGTGGCATGATCATGGATCACTGCAGGCTCCACCTTCCAGACCTTCCCAAGTAGCTGGAACTACAACAAGCATACACCATCGTGCCTGTGTAATTTTTTTTGTTGTTGTTTAGAGACAGGGTCTCGCTATGTTGCCCAGGCTGGTCTTGAACTCCAGTGCTCAAGTGATTCTCCCATCTTGGCCTCCCAGACTACTGAGATTATAGGTGTAATCCACCACACTTGGCCCCAGATTGTTCTTTATGTGTCATGCAATATTTACATGTCAAACTCTTTACCAGCACTACAAACTTAGCATTATCCTAGATTGTCATAAAACCACTACATCCCAACCACTGCATTCCAACAGGACTCCTGGATGGGAGTCACACTGAAAGTCCCTGGGAAGGCAGCCTTTTCTGGGTAAAGTAAAACTCCAGGCTGCTAAGATATTTTTCATTCAAATCAGTTCAACAAGTACTTTATCTGAAGTCCTTTGATATGCCCAGTGCTCTTTTTTAAATTAAAATTTTTTTAATTTTCAAAAATTGTATACATTTATAGTATACAGTATAACCTTTTGATATCTACATTGAGGAGTGACTAAATCAAGCTAATTAACTATTACTTCACACACTTCTTTTTTATAGTGAGCACATCTGAAATCTACTCTTAGCAATTTTCAAGAATACAATACTATCAACTATAATTATATTTTATAACAGACATCCTAAACTTAATCCTCCTCCATAACTAAAATGTTGCATCCTTTGACTCTCATATGATCCAACAACTTGACTTCTGGGTATACATCCAAAAGGAATGAAATAAGTAAATCAAAGATATATCTGCACTTTCATGTTCATTGTAGCATTATTTCCAAGAGCCAAGATCTGGAAACAACAAAAGTGCCCATCAGTGAATAGACGGATAAAGAAAATGTGGTATATACATACAATACTAATCAACTTTTGAAAAAATGAAATTTAGTTATGTGTGACAATATGGATAAACCTTGAGGACACTATGCTAAGTGAAAGAAGTCAGACATAGAAAGACAAATACCATATAATCTCATATGTGAAACTCACCACTTTTAAGTCTGGGTTGTTTAGGGGTAAGGGTTACAGATTATTAAGGCAAGACAGTTAGTCCTCTCCTCAAATGGCTGATATTTTGTCTAAGGAAACAAGGTTTGGCCACGTTAAATAATGAAGGAAAAACTGAAGATACAGGTAAATCTCAAATATTTAATTTAAGTCGAGAAGTACTGCAAATGCCAAGCAGAAAATATTGGGACTAGTTGTGGGTTGTAGTATTAGCTGAAGTTATCAGATGTTTTATGGTGAACATGGTGTTCCTGAAGGATGCAAGGAATTCAGTAACACAGAAGGACAGTTCCAAGTAAACATGAACAAAACTGCAGAGATGGGTACAGTGAACAGACATGTGAAGATGGAGTTAGGTGGGCTCCATGTAGATGATTAAGCCCACACATGTCACCAAAGCAGCAGCACAAGCACAGAGGAGTAAAAATTTAATGTGGACCTTATTCCACAATCAGAAGAATATTTATTGTCTCAGCCAGAGGACTTGGAAGTCTTAGAGTAAAAGTCTGAAACAGTATCAGAGGAATATAATTGTCCTTAGGTAGCTTTTGTGGCAGGCCAGGTCTCACTAATGCAGGCCTCCATAACAACTGTTTCAGCTCTGACTGAGTGGTTAAGTAAAATAATAAAAGCTGAAAGAGCCTATGCCTTTATACAAAGGCTGGAATGTAACAAAAGCCCACCAAGAGTTTTGCCTAGGCGTTTCCTGGGCCTTAAAGCATGACCAAATAACGAAAGAATTCTTAGCAGGACCCATTTAGGATAAAGCAAGTTTTATTCGGGGTCGGAAAAAACTCCCCAGACCTCTGCAAACAAGTTTATTGGGGATCTGAAGGAACTCACCAAACCTCTGTGATTTAGCGGGAGACAAGATGAGGGTAATCATCCCAGCACCCGGACTCATTTAGATTAAGTAAACTTACTGAGGCTCCAGGTGAAGGTCTTCAGGACTCAGACCTTAGTTATAAATTAAAAGAAACTAATCACTTTTGTCTTTAGATGAATGCACACTTATATTCATCACCTTAGAAGGTCTGTAAGCTCTGGAAGACTTTGTAATTTTTGAGTTGGTCGGGTGATATTTTCCATGCCTTCTCCCTGTAACATGGAGAAATTTAAAAAAAAAAAAATCTTCCTCCCCAGTTCATCTGCATCTCATTATTGGACCACAAGAAATAGCAGCCCAACCCTCAGTTTGGTCTGGGAACTCTTTTTCCATCTTCCAAGTGTATGTGAGACACAGACAACACCAGATCAAGTAATAAAGTACTTAAGCAACTATGTTTTATATAACTGGATGCAGTTACTTTTAATTGTATATACCTGAATACACTCCACTTGAATACACTCCACTTATCTATAACCATGGGTGGCTATCTTAGCGGCATTCATAGTCCTGGGGTATTGTCCATATAAACCTACTTTAGCCCCTTAACAAAGGACATAAGATTAGAAGTCACTCTCTCTAGACAAACAAAACCTGGATATCTTGATGCCAGGTATGTTTTATTACAATATAAAGTCATATTTATATTAAATATCCTCAATGATAGCCTTAGCCTAATTGTTCTAAACTAGGAGGAATTATACCACACAGGGTATATTTGTGGATGTATGGAGGTATTTTGTTTGTCATAACTGGGTTGGGGGTTGTTACCAGAATATCATATGTATAGAAGCCAAGGATGCTTCTAAACATCTTACAATGCACAGGACAATCCTACACACACACACACACACACACACACACACAAACACACACACACACACAATTCTCTGGACCAAAATGTGAGTGGTGCCAAGGTTGAGAAATCCTGCTTAATTCTTACCAGTTTACATGATGATTAAAACACACACACATACACTTAAAAAATACAACCTCATTCTCTTTCCCTAAGCTAAGGACTCTCCAATAAGTTGTCTCAAATGGTTTTGCCAGCTGAGTGCTTTTAAGTTCTGGACCAAATATAGCTTTAGAAACAAGAGTAAATTATTTTGCGTAAAAGTCTAGAGATCAGTATATCCAGGGTTGCTTAACTCAGAAAATCAGTGGCGTTGGGTTTTCAGATACTTTTCTAGTTGTTTTATGTATGTGGCTCTCTGACCACTATGGTAAGCTGAAAAACTTTCCTGCAAAAGGTATTCATGTCCTAATCTCTAGAACCTGTAACTATTACCTTATATGACAAAAAAGTTCTTTGCAGATATTATTGGATTAAGGAGCTTGGGATGGGGCAATTATCCTGGATTATTATAATGGGTAGACCCTAGATGGAATCTCACATATCCCTATATGGAGAGGGCAAAGGGATATTTAATAACACAGAGAGGAGGAGATGAGAAGACAGAGCAGGAGAGATTTGAAGATGCTGGCCTTAAATATTGGGGTGATAGGGTCATAAGCCCAGGAATGCTGACAGCCACCAGAGATGGAAGAGAAAAAGACTCTCCCCCAGAGCATCCAGAGGAAACAAGTTCTTGTTGACACCTTAATTTTGGCCCAGTGATACTAATTTTGGATTTCTGATCTCTGTAATTGAGAGAAAGTAAGTTTCTGTTGTCTTAGGGCTCCAAGTTTGTGGTAACTTGTCAATAGCAGTCGCAAAATGGCTGCCACAAATTCAGGTATCACTTTCCCACACAGCTGGCTCTGGAAGAAGAGAGAGAACCTCTTCTCATGCATCAATAACCTTCTTCCTTAAATAAATAAAACGAAAGAGGAAAATCTTTCCCAGCAGCCTCTAGTAAGTTTTCCATAGGTTAGGTCTCAATAGCCAGAATAATGTCACATGCCTACAGCTAAAACAGTCACAAGAAAAGGAAAATTAACAAAATCATGATTAGCTTAAATCAATCATGGTGCTTCCTCTAGGGCCCAAGGGAGGCCAATCTTTCCTGAGTGCATTATTCTATGGTTAAAACAAGACTTTGTAGACATGGAAGAATGGTCTGAGAGCTGTTAGGTAGGCACCCGACAGTGCTGGTTTTCTTCACCCTGCCCATGTGGCCATGTCTGCTGTGATGGTGCTAGGACTGCTCACCGTAGTCAGCAGTTCTCAAAGAGGTTCTCCACCACTGCCACTGAATGGGGCTCTGCAAGATGTCACTGCACTGCCCTTAGCTCCTTCATCCCAATCCCTGGAAATTCCTTTTCCCTTCATGCAATGGATGAGGCTCCTTATATTAGACTTCATAGTCAAGAAATAAAATTTTCCTCATGAGGAAGCTGTGATTTGAGATGAGGGTGATCTGTCACTGGAAAAGAGGTGAGTGGGAAATAAGATCAATATCTTCCTTGGATTTGCTTGTACTTATATATCTATTTTCTACAGACCTGGATTTTCACTGAAATTATTTTAGTAGCTGCAGTAGTCCAATCTATACCAGACCGACTTGGATTATTTCCAAAGTTTCTTGTGCCCAGAAGAGTTAAAGATTGCATTTCTCTCCCTCCTTTAAGCCTCTTCATCATTCTCCTTCAAGTTCTCTCACACAGCAGTAATACAGCATTAATAAAAGCCTAATGTAGAATGCTCTTATTTCTCTGCTTTGCTCCTGGACTGGGGGCAGCCAGGTCTAGGTTAGCAGCTGGCCCAGTGTAGGTCTCCTCCCCCCATGCTGTCTTCCTCCTGCTGCACTATAAGGGCATTAGACCTGGAGGGCAGGAGCAAGAGACAGTATCCAAAGGCAACATGCCTATCAAATTGCATAAGTAACCTGCATTTCTAAGGTTACCATAACTTGGCCACCATGAAGTGATAACAGGAGAAAACATATTTGTCTACAAGGTGATGGATTACAGTTAAGAGAATATGGCCCTGTCAACATCTGTAACATACCCATTTATTAATGTCTATCATAATAGTATAGGACCTTGATATGTATTTAGATAGTTTTATAAATAGACCTTCCATGCTTAGAAATCTCTTTCCAGCATTACTATGATAATTAAGGCCTCTTGACAGAGCTATCATTTTCTTATTCAATGAACATATTCTCAGCCCCTCCTAAGTCCAAGGTACATGGTAGGCACTGACTAGGATATAGACAGTCTCTAGGCACAGCCTGGAGAACACTCTAGGAGTTCACAAACCACTGCAGTCTGTCTGCAGTTTTTCGACTCCTGTTAGATGTGTAATTCCATATAGACTGTCTGCATAGCCCCAAGGAGATTCTGTCAGAGATAATTTCAGTAATTTGTTTTTTTAAAAAAAAACAATAGGAATAATAAATATTTTAAAATGTTTTGCCAAGTTTCACCCTCCTCACCCCTGCTGTGATTCTGATAAACGCTCTCTGGGTGAGCTGGGCAGAATCTGCAGTCCAAAGGAGTCTATCAAAGCTATGGTGCAATGAAGTCATTTTTCTCAGGTCGCCATGCTCGTTGGCCTCCACAGGATGGAGACTCCAGCAGGGCACTCACTCCATGTGGTTATGAAGAACACATTGTGCTCCTATAGACCTGCGTACAACACACCCCCCATCGTGCTTATTGCTAAACATGGGGCTTTCTAATCACTGTGTGTTCAGACAGCAATCCAGGAAGTCCAAGCCCAGCCAAACAAATGCAGAACTGCTCAGCAGAAGCAGCTTTAACAGGTACTGTCGGTAAGGTCTCGGGGAACCTTCTATTGCTCCTATCCTGGGAAAGCATGTGTTATAGCAGAAAGAGAACAAGCTCTTGTGACAGACAAGGTCACATCCTGGATCTGTCACTTACTGACTGGGTTTTCTCAGATAAGTTAATGTCTGAGCTTCATTTTCATCTTTTCATTTCTTTACAAAATGGAAATTATCATCTTCATCATATCTATAGATCAACCTACTGTTCAAAGGCCACTAGCAGTTCTGTCACTGTTAATCTTAAGTAGAAAGTCTGAAAGATCATTGAAGACAACTATGGACAGGAGTCTTCTTTGCTGGAGCCGCTTCCTCAGTGGTTAACATTCCTTTTCCCCCTTCTCTAGATGCAATCTAGAACCCAGGAACCTAGTGCACGTTGGACATTCCTTTGCATTTAGCTACTTGGATATCAAAGGGAATACAAATTTTAGCCAATAATTTCCTTCCTCCTTCCCATATCATCAAGGCTGGTTTAGCATGTAACAGAATGTGTAACCTTATATTTGTCTAACCCCACAGAGTCCACAAGACCCTTTTAAATATAACCCTGGTTCTCAAATGTTTGCAGCCTTCAGAAGCACCTCGAGGTCTTATTGGAGCACAGTTTGCTGGCTTCACCGCAGAGTATCTGATTCAGCAGGTCTGAGATGGGGCCTGATAACTTGCATTTTTAACTCATTCCCAGGAGATGCTAATGTGCTAGTCTGGAGTGCATCGTCCCAAGACTGTATTGAGGAAGGAGGCAACTACCTATCAGCAATTGCAGGTGCCATGAATAATACTGCTCCCCATACATTTCTTCCATCATGTGTATTGTTTGGCTGAAGTTACTTTTTTGGGATTTAAACAGCAGGAGTCTTACTAAAGTAAAACTATGTTATCTGTGACAAAAAGCTCCAGTCGACATAATGGTCATTGTCATTTTATCTCAGAGTTTTCTTCATTTAGATTTGCTTTGAAATCAGCAAATGTTTTCTCATAGAGCCAGAGAGTAATATTTTGGGGTCTTTGGGATATGCAGTCTCTGTTGTAATTACTCTACTCGCCTTTGTAGAACAAGACAACCACAAACACAGGCAAAGGAATGGATGTGCTGACCTAGAGCCTGTTCAAGTTAGACCTGAGGGTCCAGAGACCTGAGGGATTCCGATGAAAAAATTGACTCACAGAGAATGTTGTCAATTATGGTCACTATGTGCCAGAGGCCAGATTCACCCTGGAGTCCTCCAAAGGCTTCGGTTCTGTCACCATCCTATATCCGTCACATAGGCTAGGGACGGAGACATACATTGTAACACTTAATACAATGTTCTAGCTTCATTTTCCACTCCATTATTCAACCTGAAGAGAATTACAATATTTCTAATATAATCTAAACTGTTACTTATTGAGTGTGCCATAGAATTTCAATTTTCTTTCATATTAGGATTTGCCCACTGAATATTTAACAGAAATGAGAAATTACTTTTCTCCATTCTTGATTACAGAAAGTTCAGAATAGTGCTGTGAAAAAAATCAGAAAGGCATTTGTGTTGTCAAAATGCTCTCTCCGCACCAAAATACTCAGAAGGATATTAACCCCAAACCAAAAATGAATTCTTGACACCAACATGTTCGGATTCTTAGAATGGATGAATATACATTTAAGCCATAAGGCATTCTAAATGGGGTTTGGGGGTCTCTCAGGTAGAAATTCAAAGACTTGGAGAAGGAGTTTGAGGAAAAGACATATTCTCTCTTGTTTGCTTTCTCATTCTTTCATATCTTAGAGGAACCCTCATTTAAGAGAAGACTAAATCTGTTATGCAACTTTCTTTACATTAGTTTAGAGTATTACCTAGTTCTCAGCACAACTGAAATTAATAATGACCTCAATCCCCTCAACTATATTCTTCCTCTAAACTAAAGAAGATTATGTTGACATAAATTAAATTTATGTACATACATGCATATGACAGGTTGACATTTTATATATTATCTATATAAACTACATATATAATTTATTTATAGGCACAAATAGAATATGGTATGATATCGAAGTGTGTTACATAGATTTACACATTCTAAATAATTGTGGAATCATTTGAAAAAGAAACAGGTTGAGTAGGGAAAGCAAAAAAGATATACAGTAAAATTTTATATCATATTCTCATCTTTCCCTAAATTATTGTTTAATTGCAAATCACTCACCACTGTTTGGAATAACAATAATATTAATGAAATGGCTTTTCCACCCCACGCCAGATACATAGCAAGGCCACTGAAATTGAGTGATGAGGAAAAAATACAAGACTTTTTTTTAACTTATCAAAAAGTAAATATACAAAAGTCTTGTGATGGTTTGACACCAAAAGATGGGGATTGGAGGAAGAATAATCTAAATGTTTCCCCAGCTTGTCAAGATTCAAAAAATTTGGAAAATTAAGAAAACATTTCAAAGAAAATCCATTTTAGAGGAATTCTATATTACAAGTTAGAGGCACATAGGAAAATCCCCATATAAGCAATCAAATTCCAAAATAGTAGACTAGAGATTAATCTGTGACTGGGTCACACTAAAAAAAATTATTGCCAGGGAAGAAAGGAATAGTCTAAAAGATACCTTACTGCACTTTTATGTCCATTCTTTCATTTGCCTTACTTTGCTTTGTTTAGAAAAACAAATACACAGGTCAAATGGAGAGAAAACCTTGATAGCAATTCCTAGAAAAAATGATAATGGAAATTTTTGTTCACCCTTGACTTTATATGAACTATACCTTTTTTTCCTTGAGGCAAATACCCTTTTATATGGAGTCAGTGGAAGTATAGTCTCATAGCCCCAGCTTTAGAAGGGCAATGTCTGTTAACTGTCCCAATCCTCTTTCCCATACACACACCCCACCCACAAAACCCACCTCCTAGGTTTCCCCAGGAGTCAGACTATATCTAGATTATTCTTGGCACAGTTTGGATGCTTGTCCCCTCCAAATTTCATGTTGAAATGTGACTCACAATATCAGAGGTGGGGCCTGCTGGAAAGTGATTGGATCTTAGGGAAGGATCTCTATTGAATGCTTTAGCACCCTCCCTCGTTAATGAGTTCATTCTTTCTTATTCACATAAAATTTGATGTTTAAAAGACTGTGGGACCTCCCCATCCCTCTTTTGCTCCCTTTCTCTGAGGTTCCTGTACTCCTTTGCCTTCTACCATGACTGTAAGCTTCCTGCAGCCGCACCAGGAACAGAAGCTGGCACCCTGATTCCTATACAGCCTACAGAACTGTGGCCCAGTGGAACCTTTTTGTTTGTTTGTTTGTTTGTTTGTTTGTTTGTTTTTTGAGATGGAGTCTTGCTCTGCCACCAGGCTGGAGTGGAGTGGCGCAATCTCAGCTCACTGCAACCTCCGCCTCCTGGGTTCAAGCGATTCTTCCGCCTCAGCCTCCCGAGTAGCTGGGACCACAGGTGCATGCCACCACGCCCGGCTAATTTTTTTGTATTTTTAGTAGAGACGGTGTTTCACCATGTTGGCCAGGATGGTCTCGATCTCTTGACTTCATGATCCGCCTGCCTCGGCCTCCCAAAGTGCTGGGATTACATGGAACCTCTTTTCTTTATAAATTACCCAGCTTCAGGTATTTCTTGGTAGTGATGCAAAAATTGACTAATATAATTCTGTTAGGGTAAATGTATATTTTAATAATATTCATTAATAATTAGAAAAAATCTAGAGGATGAACCTAGGGGTCCAAATCTGGAGCCATGTTCTATGAGGAATGACTAAAATATTGAATGAAAATCATCTTGGTGGAGGGGAAGAAATCACATAGTAGAATGTGATGGATCTTTCGTTATCTGAAAAGCCACATTAAAGACAGAGCTGTCAATTTGCTCTAATGGTATAGAGAGAGTTGATTGAGGGTTGATTTGATGTAAATTTGGATGGAGAAATTTGTTCAGTAAATAATGAATAACTAGAGTTACCTTATAGATTATTTTGTAATGTAGCCAACATCATTTCATCTGAAATACTCCACGAAAAACTAGATAACCACCAGTCATTGACGTTGTAGAAAAGATCAGACTGTTGTAGTTCAGCTTTGCTTCTTATCTTTGAATCCTCTCCATAAACACTCTGCTTTGTGGTCACTCATCTTATGAAAGTACATGTCCACTGGGAGAAAAGGCAATCCTTTGGGAGGATAATGGAGCTAGACTTGTATTTTTTACAATGTAGTTCCAGGCTGTCTGCATCAGATTACGTAGTTTGCTTATCAAAACATTCCACCCTCCAGCACCAGAACATCTGGATGGCCCCAGGAACCTGCATCTTTAATAAACTACTCAGATGACTCTGATGCACATTAGAGTTTGAGGCCCATTAAACTAGATAAATATAAAGTCTTTCTGATGCTAAGAGACGATAATAAAGAACAGTGGGATAGATTCTGAATTTCCCCATAAGGATTAGTTCAGTGCTATTAAGATATTTTAAGTGAACAAACATGTGCAAGCTTTGGAGTCACAGTAACCTAATATTTGATGAAGAATTTTCTTATTTCTGTAAGAGTCCATAGATCTTTCTCTAATGCCAGCTTCCATGATATGGTTTCCATGGACTGTGACAAACTAGGACACTCTAACGTTACATGAACACATTCCCAAGTCCATTTCAAGCAGTAGACACCAAGCATCATCACTATGGCAAATGCTGATTTGTTCTCTCAGATCTCTCAGATCAATCTCTCAGAGATTGATCTCTCAGATCTCTAAACAGAAGTTTAGAACCAGAAGATATCAAACCTGACTCTTCTCTAGATCTTTGTGGAAGCACCTGGCTACCTACGCCAGCAGGATCAGGCCCAGCCTGATTGAGTCATGGGGTCTTTCCATGTAAGTTTTGCAGAATTCAAGCCCGACATGCCCTTCATTCTTACCTCCCTCTTTCTTCAGTCATCAACCTTACAGGGAGTCACTTAACAGACATTAGAAACCACAATCAAGCTCTAGGAATTCTGAAATATTTTTGCACAATCCTATGTGGAACCATAGAGTCTTTAGAGGCTAAGGACTCTAAGTCAAGTTGATAAGTATTTACAGAGCACCCACTTTACACGTGGCATTGTAATTTCAGGGTTAAAAAGTTAGTTGAATCAACCAGTAGAAAAAGAAATGAAGTTCCTTGATATTCACTCCTAGAATTCTCACCCTTGGTTAACCTTCACACCCATCAGCAAAGAGTAATTTCTATACCTTAAAAACTTCCTTACCTATAACTGTTCCTTCACAAGAAAAATAGACATCTAATATTTGGATATCCCAGGAGAACAATTCCCATCTTCTTGGATATGGTCTCTTCTTTTATTAACTATGGGCTTCAAACATGTGAGTATCACCCTGATTCACCCTTATTTATTGACAATGTCAAGGAGTGACTACTGACTGGGTTTCTCACCCCAGGTGAGTCAACCTATGATATTGCTGAAGCATTTTTGAATTTGGAAGGAGAAATTGGCTCTCAATCTCTCTGTGGAGGCAGGGGTGGGAAATATAGGGCATCCAAGCTGCTGGTAGCCATGTTTCCAACTCTGTGGAAGAACGTAGTCTGTGTCAACGCGGCCAACATATAGACAGAAGAAAGATGAGCAGGTGGTATCCAGGCTGTGTATCCAGCCACACAGAAGACTGACTGACTGTCAAGGCATACGTTTGTCCTTCCAACAATATAATTAGGTACAGAAAAATTCAGTAAATTCCTTTCTGTATCTAGCTAATTTGAACTGGTTTCTCTTTCCTGCCACCAGAAAAAAAAAAAATTGTACTAAACAACAGGAAACATAAACATATCTGGTAATTGAAGTCCTATTGTACACAGACCCATAATTCTCCCAACTTTCCATGCATTTGGTTGCACTTTTCTGAGAGTTGATGAAGAACCCCTGTAACAACCTAGGTCCTACCTAATGTAAGATCAGAAACTAAGTCCTTCAGCTAAGAGAATATTCTTGGTGGAAATCATTAGAACTTAAAAAATGTTTTTTATTTGCTTTTAAATGTAGATAAGAATGAAGGATTTGGGAGAAAAACTTTGAAAATAAGAAGGAGCTAAAGACTAATACTCCAGTCAATGTTTTCTGCTGTATCACACAGATGTATATTCAGAGCCCTGTGATATAGTGGAATGTTAGAAAATCCCAATTCTCTCCTAGTCTCTGTGCTCATGTTAAAATCCATATCCTATTAAGATGTTTTTCTCACCAGGGGAAGAATATCTTTAATGTTAACAAAAATAATGCCTAAGGAAATTTCCAAACAAAATGGAATACAGTATTTGTATCTGTCCATAAACAAGAAACAGGGTTTATATTTGTACATAGAAGGGTTGATAAGACAGGTTGGCTAAGAAGAAACAGGGCAGGAAAGATAAGAGAGAGAGAGGAGAAAATAAGCAAATTAATGGCTAGAAAGTACTTTATAGCTACCTGATGTTTATTGACAACCTGGAGGCTTATTTAATGCAAGACCTTTCTGATCAGGATTTAAATAAGGACCAAACTAAATTAGCAGAAGAAAAACTATAAATGGCTTGGAGGAGTACGGCAATGGAATGGAACATAGACCTAAAGCTAACATTTGCAAATAGATGAGAGAGTTGATCCCAAGAAAAAATAAAAAACAGGCAGATTCAAGTCTCTTTCTTGCAGTCACCCATCTATCTCTTTGTCAGTATTGAACACCTATTATGCTTCAGAGCCAGGGCTAAAGGCTGTGGATAATACAAACATGAGTAAGACAGACCCAGCCTGTAACAATGACCTTCTAGAACAAAAAAGAAGATGTGAACAAAAATAACTCAATACTCAAGACAATGTGAGTATCATGAGTGATTTAACCTTTTCTTAGGATTCAGAGCAGAGAGAAACCACTTTCTGCTAAGAAGCTTCATGGCAAAGGTAGCAAAGGAACAGGAACTTACAGGATATGTTCACTTTCAACGCCACTCATCCAAAAATAAGGAAGCCCAGAGCATCAAATAAAAGCCCTCATAAATTCTCGATGGCTCCTGATATTCAGTAAATGTTATAATTGACTTGTTTCCCTTCCATTTCTAGCAGTGAGGTCACAGAGGTTCTCAGGGTTTTGCCTGATTTCTTTCCCACTCTAGTTTCTTCTGAAGATGGAGTTATTGTAAAACATGCTTTTAAAAAAATGCTTTGATGGAAAGGAAGAAGAGCGCAGCTCAGAGAGGAGAAATCCCTTCTGCATTTAGTGTATATACACCAAAGAGGCCCAGATGCTAGACCTAGAATGAATTTCCTGAAGAGTTCTTCCAGGTGTCACATTTACATGAAAACACCATCCAGATGGCATGTTGGCCCTGAAGAGACTTGAGACCACAAGCAGAGCTCCTTGTGTTCTTCAGAACTGTCAGAGTCGGAGCTGGATGACAGGAAGGCATTGCAAATCTCCAGTGGCCCTAACCTCCCACTCCATGCCTGCCTCCTCTGGGGAGGGACTGAAACAGCTAAAATGTAGAATGAAGTCTGAGAGCTCCCAGAAAAATGGTAAATGTATGTTTTAAATAAATAGAGAATTCCCTAAAACTAGACAAAATGTTTATAGAAAAATGAATATTTAAACTTAGGCTAAAGAAGATGGAAGGCAGTTCCTTTCATTCCCAATACCGTGTCTCCACCATCACAAGACCTTTGTAGCAGCAGTGAAGAGATCACTGCTGTGAACGAATATGCATGCCTATTGTTTTTTAAAAAAAATAAAACAAGGACAATAAAGAAAGCATAAACACAAATCGAAAAGAATCAAACTGGCATCTTTCTGTTCATATGTAACCCGAGAAGCTTGAAGTCTTTGCAAGAAAAGACTCATGAGAGAAAATAACTGAAACTCAACAATTCTCCACCTAGCTAAATTACTATTCACCTACAAGAGTAAAAGTATGTTATTCAAAGATAAGCAGAAATTCAGAAAGTATTTTACCCAAGTATCTTGCCTAAGAAAAATACTTAGGAGGTGGGAGGAGGACTAATACAACAACAAATAATCCAGAAAGGGATTTCAAGATTAAGACTAAACAATAATAAACAATAAATATGTTAATATATAGATGTGATTACATATAAGAGGGGATAGGATAGGCTTTATAGCTGTCTAGGGGCATGTTAGAATGATTCTCAGAGACACGTAAGGATTTTTAATAAAATTTCACAATTCTGAGTTCAGAACATACTTAAATGAGGACTTGGTGCTTGAGGAAGCTGACAGTACAAAAGGAGAACTGCTTTGCTGACTAAGTGGACTTCACTATAGTGTTCTCTTTGGTCAAGTCCATCTTGCATAACAACAGAATTTAAGGGGTATGTCCAGGGTGACCAATCCATCTCAGTTTTCCCAAGCATTTCCTGGTGTTAGCCCTGAAAGTCCCATATCACATGCCTGGCGTGGAGGCTCAGGCCTGTAATCCTAGCACTTTGGGAGGCCAAGACACAAAGATCTCAAGGTCAAAAGATCGAGACCACCCTGGCGAACATGATGAAACCTTGTCTCCACTAAAAATACAAAAGGCCGGGATCGTGGCTCACACCTGTACTCCCAACACTTTGGAAGGCTGAGGCGGGCGGATCACCTGAAGTTGGGAGTTCAAGACCAGGCTGACCAACATGGAGAAACCCCATCTCTACTAAAAATACAAAATTAACCGGGCATGCTAGTACATACCTGTAATTCCAGCTACTTGGGAGGCTGAGGCAAGAGAATCGCTTGAACCCAGGGGGTGGAGGTTATGGTGAGCTGAGATCGCTTCATTGCACTCCAGCCTGGGCAATAAAAGTGAAACTCCATCTCAAAAATAATAATAATAATACAAAAATTAGCTGGGTGTGGTGGCACACGCCTGTAGTCCCAGCTACTGGGGAGGCCAAGGCAGGAGAATCACTTAAATCTGGGAGACGGAGGTTGCAGTGAGCTGAGATCACACTATTGCACTCTAGCCTGACAACAGAGCAAGACTCCATCTCAAAAAACAAAAACAAAAAATAAAAAAGTTCCATATCACAGAAATCTATTCAGTCAGGAAATGTAAATGGTTGGTTGCCCTAGGTACACCTGACTTAGATGAAGTTGCCCACAGCAAATATTCAGAACAACTTATGTGTAGAACTGTCAGGCCGAGAGTGTAACACCTAGAATCCTAGAGTTGTACAGCAACAGACCTCAAGCAGAGGTGGGAGGTGGGGGTGGATCATCCCTGCAGAGGACAGGTTGTAATGCTTGGAGACATTTTTGATTGTCCAACCGGAAACAGGTGTGAGATATTGGAGAAACGTCCCTGGCATCTAGTGAGTAGAGACCAGGCCAGGATTGCTGCTCACCATCATACAATGCACAAGACAGGCATTCAACACAAAGAATTATCTAACCTGAAACATTAGTGGTACCCAAGTTGAGAAACTCTAGTTTAAAAAAACCAAAAGTCAAGCAGAAAAGTTATATTAAATGGAAAGTGCACGTATTATTCCATTAAGAGACAAACTGTCAGATTGTATTAAAAGCAAACTATCTGTAGGCTACTTAGAAGAAACACTCATAAAATCAAATGGTAAGGAAATTTGATAGAAAGAAATGGACAAAGAGATACTAGGTCAGTGAAAATCATATGAGAGCAGAAGAGCCTAAATTAATAGCAAACAACTTGGTTCTACAGATTAAAAACACGCAACAAGATAAAGACATTCAATTTCAATTGGAAAACAAAGACAAAATGATCATAAACTGTGTAAACCAAATAATATGTAGGCTAAATATATAAGCCAAAAACTATTGGGAAAGACAGGAAGAATTTGACAGAGCATATAATTATAATGAGAAACAAAACTCTCTCTAGATTAGTCAATTCTAGTAGATTACCAAAAAATAAGCAAAAGTAAAAATATAAGAATTAACACTAAATCTTTTCAATGAACACATTTTTGGTAAGTTCTTACAATGTACACAAAAACAATCAAATAATTGACAACAACAAAAAAAATCAGTTTATAACAGATATTTATGGGACATATTCTTGAAGGCAATAAAATTAAGGGAAAAAGCTAAGTGACCAAGCAAACTTGGCTGCTTCAGAATTAAGGCAATAAGCAAAAATAACAACAATAATTTTAAACCCATATAGCTCTAGCCAAAATTAAAATGGAAGTTATAATTTATCTTTAAAGCAATTCAAATGAACATATATCATACCACAATTTACAGGATACAATGAAGATGATATTTAATGTCTTCATAATTAAAGATGATAAAACTAGAACTAAGAACTTATCTAAGGGTATCTGGGGAGGGTAGGAGGAAGAGGCTGACTCCAAAAAGAAGGAAGAAAGTAAAAGCTGAAGTTTTGGAAATAGAAATAGTAAAAAATAAACATATCCAAATCTAGTTCTTTGAGAGACTAATATGTTAGTAAAATCTTTTGTGTTCCAGAACATGAAGAAAGAAAATAAATAAATAAAGAAGTCTAGATATGAGATAAGGGTATAAGCAGATACAGAGGAAAGAAATTCTACTTGTAACTATGGGGCAGCAAATTTTTAGGGTCCTAGACAAAATGAATTATTGGACAAATATGAATTACTAAAATTTTAAGAATAAAAGTATATCAAAACCAGAGAAGATTAGGAAAGTCATTAAATATCCAACCTTGTCAAAACAGAATGCTTAAATTTTTCTAAACAATAGGAAGGAATGGAAGACTCTCTAATTCACTCTTTAAATCAGGATAATTTTATTATCAAAAGTTGAAAAGGTAATATAAAAAAGGAAATGATAGACCAATCTTATGAATAAAAATTAAAATTTTAAATACCTTATAAAACAGTTGGTAACATAAAAAAGTATATTTGAAGAAGTTGAATTTATTTCAGGGAATCAATAGTGTTTTAATCCTAGGAAATTTATTTACATAACCCACTATATCAAAAAATAAAATCAGAAAAAAATAGTCTATAATTATGGATTCTGGAAAAGTGCTTTATAACATTCATGTATTTGTAATAAAAAAAGACTACATACCATCAGAAAGAAACAATTTATACTAACAAACCACATTGGTTGGTCATTTATCAAAAACCAAACACAAATACTGTAAGCAACAAAAATTATTTTGATATAAAGAACTAGAAAGAAATCTATGATCACCATTACTATTCAAAATTGACTTGGCAACATCAGCAAATGTAATAAAATGAGAAAACTAGGTTATATAAACATCAAAAGATAAGATAACATTTATATTATTTTATAGCTAGAAAACTTGTAAGATACTAGTTTAAAAAAAGATTTTTAAAAACCTTATCTTTAAAAATAGAGATTGGTAAGACAGATGGATGAAAATATATATATATATAAATCAATAGCTGTTCTCTATTCTAGCAAAAAGTAACCATATATATGAATATGGGAGGAAAAGCCACTTGCAATCAGAGCAAAACAAATAGGAATAGACTTTAAAAGAAAAGGAAAAGATTTATGTTAATAAAACCAAGAATATTAAAATAACTATAAAAATAAAATAAGAAAAGGTATAAAATGTTGTTATGGAAGAGTCAATATAACAGAAATGTAATTTCTTTCAAAATTAGTATACAACTCATTTAATTAGGAAAAAAAATTAACATGAAAGAACAAATACCTTAGAACAGTCAAGGAAGCTATTAAAAAGAGAGAAAGAGAGAGAAGAATTCTGAAGGCAAATTTGCCTTTCTAGATAAAGAATTATAGATGTTTGAACAGAAAATAGAAATCAAAATTAAATCATAGTATGTTAAGTATGTGGCAAGTTCAGTAGTTCAAAATTAATGAGTGAAGGAACATGAACATTTGAATAAGTGAATATAACATAGTCATCCATCCAGAAGAAAACAAAAAACAAGCTCCTATCTCAAAGTTTTTACATGGATTAAAAGCTTAAATTTTAAAACAATACAAACATCATGATGGAAAATCAAAAAGTCGATTTTATAATACAGAGTTCAGGGAAACTTTCCTATTTAAGACTGAAAATTCAGAAACTAAAATTTAAAAACACTGAAAATTCTTTGAAAAATTAAACTAAAAAAGCATATATCCAGAAAAGTACCATAAGGTCAATGTCACATATCTGGTGAGGAAATATAACACAGACGTAAGAGAGAGGGACAGTTTCCTTAATATATCAAGAACTCTTACAAATTCCTGAGGAAAAAAAGACAATTCAGGAAGAATTGGAAAGGAATATACATAAAAATTGATAATTTATGAACAAAAATTTAAAATGGCCAAATACATGAAAATATTTTTATATTAATGAAAATTTAGGTAAATAAAAAAGTTAAAATAAATAAATTATTTTATATCAGACTGATAAAAACTAAAAGGTGCTATAGCACCTACAGTTGATAGGGATACAGGAAAAAGGAATTCTCAACTATTGTTGGTAGAAGGTAATGTGCTACAGCCTTTTTGAAAAACAATCTATTAAAGCTGTTAAAATGTAATAAAATCTTTACCTTAGTTCTTCCAAATTCTTTCTGGAAACCATCTACAAAATTGTTAGAAATAGCTAGAAACTGAATTAACTATAGTCATTTGCCTGTTGGCAAAGAAATTGCTGAATATTGTATGATACAGTTTCATCATGGAATATTACATGGCTACTTAAAAGAAGGAATGAAAACTGCCAAAGGAGATCTTGACAAAGTATAACTGAGTTAAAAAAAAAAGAAAAGAAAAGAAAAGAAAATGTTTGTGTTGCTTAAATCCAAACACTCAAAAATAGAGAAAAAAATATATATGTTTATGCATATATGTGTGTATAGGCTTATTTAAGTAGAGGGGAAAAAGGAGAGGAAACCCATCAGATTGTTTTGTATATTACTGGAAAAGGAAGGGCATGGTTTTGCATAGAATTAGGGAAAGAAACTCAAAGAAACAAAATTGAAAAATTAAGATGACAAAAACCATGATTACTGTTTACTTACAAATTTAAATAAAAATATATATTTGAATAAAATTAAATTGGAAACTAAATTCAAATAATTGAATATTTTAAAAATAAATGAACCTTTCCTGCTATCTGTCCCCACTAAGGCCATGCAAGTAATCACAGAAGCACAGAATGGCTCTACCTAACAAATGATGAGGACGTTTACCTTAAATCAGATAAAAATTGATTTTGTCAGGATGAATCTTGATAGTGACATCAAAGCCTTTGATTGGGTTTTTCTAACATCATTCTCAAGAATTGGTTCTATTCCTCAAAGCAGATAACCCAGTCCTAGACAATATCAGGCCCAGTATTCTCATTTGACAGATGAGGAAATTAAGGTTCAAGGAGGGCTGAAGTCATTTTTCCTAGTTGCAGAGCTCAACAACTTGGAAAATAACTAGAAGCTGCTTCCTCTCTAGAGGTTTCTCCAAACTTTCAGCTTTGTTTCCCATTATTCTATGAGGCCTCTGGCATCTAGAATTTGGAAGAATTCTCTCAGGGCCATACCAGCATAAAAGAAAGAAGTGGAAGTCAACGAAGTAGAAAGGTCTCATCCTCTCAGATGGAGAGCACATGACATTTTCTTCTTAAGAAGAGGGAACTGTGTCACATATATGTTCATTGCCACACTATTCACAATCGCAAAGCACATCAATGGTGTACTGAATAAAGAAAATGTGGTACAAATATACCACGGAATACTACATAACCATAAAAATGAATGAAATCATGTTATTTGCAGCAACAGGGATGCAGCTGGAGACCATAATCCTAATCCAATTAATGCAGAAACAGACAACCAAATACTGCATGTTCTCACGTGTAAGCAGAAGCTAACCATTGACCACACTTACAGATAAACATGAGAACAATAGACTTCTAGAGGGTGAATGGAGGGAGTGGGACTTGGGTAGAAAAACTACTTATTGGGCCAGGTGTAGTGGCTTATGCCTGTAATTCCAGCATTTGGGGAGGCCAAGGTGAATGGATTACTTAAGGGCAGAAATTCGAGACCAGCCTGCCTAACAAGGTGAAACCTCATCTCTACTAAAAATACAAAAATTAGCCAGACATGGTGGCAGGCACCTGTGATCCCAGCTACTCCGGAAACTGGAGCACTAGAATCACTTGAACCCGGGAGGTGGAGGTTGCAGTGAGCTGAGATCGTGCCACTGTACTCCAGCCCGGACAACAGAGTGAGACACCATTTCAAAATAAAAAGAAAAACTGCCTATTGGTTACTATGCTCACTACCTGGGTGCATATACCCACATATCAAACCTTTACATGTACCTCCTTAATCAAAAATAAAAATTGAACTTTAAAACAACAAATCCACCAAAAAAAAAAAAACTTCTTGCACCAGACACAGTGAATCACAGTGTATCCCAAAGCTCTACTCATTTACTCATGCAATATATGACCCAGCCAAATGTCTGCATGCTTACATAGTGCTCTTATCCATAAAGTTTTATTCAATTGTTCATGCTCCAATCGCAAGACCATTACTTCTTTAACTCAGTTAGTATTTTTCACACAACCAACAATTGTTTACTATTCCCACACGAGTAAGAAGCAGCTGAAATAGAGATATTTAAAGTCATTCTTTCCCCTTTGATAGGATAACAAGTTGACATCAATTAACTACTTTTATACAATGCAGATAATTAATGAAGCCCTATCACTAATCTAAGCCCTAGAAAGATCAGATTATTTTTTTTCCTCCAAGAGACCTTGGTTATTTAACAGTCAAGCAAGAGATTTAAATCCCTTGTTGCCAATTTAGTATCTCCACTAAAGAAATAATTTAAGGCATATGCCCTGTTAGGTAGGTGGAAGATAACTGTTGTATGCCAAAGATATCATGTTTCCATCTTCAGTTATGTTTCTATTTTCAATCATGGAGTAAAGAAGTATGGCTAACATTCAAATTATTCAACTGAGCAGCTCCTTCTAACTCAATGCACTGGTATTTGTTCATTATTCCAAGTAGGAATGCTGAATAGGAACTATGTGAGAGCTACAGCCTCACCCCTGTATGAAGCCGGCAAAGTAATTTTGCTTCTCTGTGACTTAATTTCTTCATCTATAGAATAGATTGTTTTAAGCTCCAATATAATAAAGTTCGTAAAGTGCATTGTGCCCGGCCATACAAATACTTTAAAATGATTACATAAGTTCTCACTTAACGTTGTTGGTAGATTCTTGGAAATTGCAACTTTAAGTGAAATGAGCCACCCACAGTGTGTCATGCCTGGAATCTCAGCACTTTGGGAGGCCAAGGTAGAAGGATCTCTTGAGCCCCAGAGTTAGAGATCAGCCTGTGTGACATAGTGAGACCTTGTCTCTAAAATAATAATAATAATAATAATTAGCTGGGCATCGTGCTGCATACCTGTATTTGCAGGTACTCAGGAAACTGAAGCAGGACAATGCCTTGAGCCCAGGAGTCAGAGGCTGCAGTGAGCTATGATCACACCACTGCACTCCAGCCTGAGTGGCAAAGTAAGACCCTGTCTCAAAAATAAATAAGTGAAAGGAAATATAACAAAACCATTTTTCTCTCATCAACATTATAATAAAACAATGTTGAATGAAACTATGTTATTTGAAGACATGCTTACAGTATGTAGTTTCACTTAAAGTCACTGTTTCCAAGAACCTACTGACGACATTAGTGAAAACTTATTACACTCTCATTTATATGGAAAGTCTTTGTGTCCAACCCTACGGGTAGGCTTTGTGGAAATCAAAATCACAGACAAAATCCTCACACGCTCACACATAAAAAGTAGAGACTTAATTGCGAAACCTACCTGGTACACATTCTGAGTACTTTTGATCCTTAGAAGTGAGGGAGGTAACCCAGAATTTCATATCCAGCCAAACTAAGCTTCATAAGTGAAGGAGAAATAAAATCCTTTACAGACAAGCAACTGCTGAGAGATTGTTACCACCAGGCCTGCCTTACAAGAGTTCCTGAAAGAAGCACTAAGCATGGAAAGGAACAGCCAGTATCAGCCACTGCAAAAGCATACCAAATTGTTAAGACCATCGACACTATGAAGAAACTGCATCAACTAGTGGGCAAAACAAGCAGCTAGCATCAAAATGGCAGGATAAAATTCACACATAATAATATTAACCTTAAATGTAAATGTGCTAAATGTCCCAATGAAAAGACACAGACTGACAAATTAGATAAAGAGTTAAGATCCATCGGTGTGTTATATTCAGGAGACCCATCTCACATGCAAGGACACACATAAGCTCAAAATAAAGGGATGGAGGAAGATTTACCAAGCAAATGGAGAGAGAGAGAGAGAAAAAAGGCAAGGGTTGCAATCCTAGTCTCTGATCAAACAGACTTTAAATCAACAAAGATCAAAAGAGACAAAGAAGGGCATTGCATAATGGTAAAGGTATCAAGGCAACAAGAAGAGCTAATTATCCTAAATATATAATCACCCAATACAGGAGCACTCAGATACATAAAGCAAGTTCTTAATGACCTACAAAGAGATTTAGACTCCCACACAATAATAGTGGGAGACTCTAACACTCCACTGTGAAAATTAGACAGATCAACGAGACAGAAAATCAACAAGGATATCCAGGACTTGAACACAGATCTGAACCAAGCGGACCTAATAGACATCTACAGAACTCTCCACCCCAAATCCACAGAATATACATTCTTCTCAGTACTACATCACACTTACTCTAAAACTGACCACATAATTGGAAGTAAATCACACCTCAGCAAATGCAAAAGAATGGAAATCATAACAAGCAGTCTCTCAGGCCACAGTGCAATCAAATTAGAACTCAGGATTAAGAAACTCACTTAAAATCGCACAACTACAAGGAAACTGAGCAACCTGCTCCTGAATGACTACTGGATAACTAATGAAATGAAGGCAAAAATAAAGATGTTCTTCAAAACCAATGAGAATGAAGACACAACATACCAGAATCTCTGGGATACTTTTAAAGCAGTGTCTAGAGGGAAACTTAACAGCACTAAATGACCACATGAGAAGCAAGGAAAGTTCTAAAATTGACACCCTAACATCATGATTAAAATAACTAGAGGAACAAGGTCAAACAAACTCAAAACCTAGCAGAAGACAAGAAATAACTAAAATCAGAGCAGAACTGAAGGAGACAGAGACACAAAAAAGTCCTTCAAAGAATCAATAAATCCAGGAGCTGGTTTTTTGAAAAGATCAATAAAATAGCCCACTAGCAAGACTAATAAAAAAGAAAAAAAGAGAAGAATCAAATAGATGCAATAAAAAATGATAAATGAGATATCACTACCAATTCCACAGAAATACAAACTACCATCAGAGATTACTACAAACACCTTTATGCACATAAACCAGTAAATCACAAAGAAATGGATAAATTTCTGGACACTTACACCCTCCCAAGACTAAAGCAGGAAGAAGCTGAATCCCTGAACAGACCAATAACAAGATCTAAAGTTGAGGAAGCAATTAATAGCCTACCAACCAAAAATAAAAGGCCAGGACCAGATGGGTTCACAGCCGAATTCTACCAGAGGTACAAAGAGGAGCTGGTACCATTCCTTCTGAAACTATTCCAAACAATACAAAAAGAGGGAATCCTCCCCAGCTCATTTTATGAGACCAACACCATCCTGATACCAAAACCTGGCAGAGACACAACTAAAAAAGAAAATTTCAGGCCAGTATCCATGGTGAACATTGATGTGAAAATTTTCAATAAAATATTGGCAGACTGAATCCAATAGCACATCAAAAAGCCTATCCATCATGATCAAGTAGGCTTCATCCCTGGGATGCAAGGATGTTTCAACATATGCAAATCCATCACATAAACAACAAGAGAAAAACCACATGATTATCTCGATAGATGCAGAGAAGTCTTCGACAAAATTCAACAGTTTTTTATGCTAAAAACTTTCAATAAATGAGGCATCGAGGGAACGTATCTCAAAATAATAAAAGCTATTTATGTCAAACCCACAGCCAGTATACTGAATGGGCAAAAACTGGAAGCATCCCCTTTGAAAACTGGCACAAGACAAGGATGCCCTCTTTCACCACTCCGATTCAACCTAGTATTGGAAGTTCTGGCCAGGGCAATTAGGCAAGAAAAAGAAATAAAGGGTATTCAATTAGGAAAAGAGGAAGTCAAGTTGCCTCTATTTGCAGATGACATGATTGTATATTTAGAAGACTCCATTGTCTCAGCCCAAAATCTCCTTAAGCTGATGAGCAATTTCAGCAAAGTCTCAGGATACAAAATCAATGTGCAAAAATCACAAGCATTCCTATACACCAATAACAGAGAGCCAAATCATGAGTGAACTCCTATTCTCAATTGCTACAAAGAGAATAAAATACCCAAGAATACAACTAACAAGGGATGTGAAGGACCTCTTCAAGAAGAACTATAAACCACTGCTCAAGGAAATAAGAGAGGACACAAACAGATGGAAAAACATTCCATGCTCATAGTTAGGAATAATCAAGATCATGAAAATGGCCATACTGCCCTAGTAATTTATAGATTCAATGCTATCCCCATCAAACTACTATTGACTTTATTCACAGAATTGAAAAAAAGCATCTTAAACTTCATATGGAACCAAAAGAGAACCCACATAGCCAAGATAATCCAAAGCAAAAATAACAAAGCTGGAAGCATCATGCTACCTGACCTCAAACTATACTACAAAGCTACAGTAATCAAAACAGCATGGTACTGGTACCAAAACAGAGATATAGACCAATGGAACAAAACAGAGGACTCAGAAATAATGTCATACATCTACAACATCTGATCTTTGATAAACCTGATAAAAACAAGTAATGGAGAAAGGATTCCCTATTTAATAAATAGTGTTGGGAAAACTGGCTAGCCATATGCAGAAAGCTGAAACTGAATCCCTTCCTTACAAAATTAACCTTTTAAAAAAATTACAAACATTATACCTTTCACAAAAATTAACTCTAGATGGATTAAAGATTTAAACATTAGGCCTAACACCATAAAAACTTTAGAAGAAAATCTAGGCAATACCATTCAGGACATAGGCATGGGCAAGGACTTCATGACTAAAACACCAAAAGCAATGCCAACAAAAGCCAAAATAGACAAATGGAATCTAATTAAGCTTCAGAGCTTCTGCACAACAACAAAAGAAGCTATCATTAGAGTGAACCAGCAACGAACAAAATGTGAAAAAAATTTGCTATCTACCCATCTGACAAAGGGCTAACAACCAGAATCTACAAAGAACTTAAACAAATTTACAAGAAAAAAACAAACAACCCCATCAAAAAGTGGGCAAAGGATATGAACAGACGCTTTTCAAAAGAAGACATTTATGCAGCCAACAGACATATGAAAAGATGCTCATCACTGGTCATTAAGAGAAATGCAAATCAAAATCAAATTGAGATACTATCTCATGCCAGTTAGAATAGTAATCATAAAAAATCTGGAGACAACAGATCCTGGAGAGGATGTGGAGAAACAGAAATGCTTTTACACTGTTGGTGGGAGTGTAAGTTAGTTCAACCATTGTGGAAGACAGTGTGGTGATTCTCCAAGGATCTAAAACTAGCAATATCATTCGACCCAGCAATTCCATTAGTGGGTAAATACCCAAAGGATTTTAAATCGTTCTGTTATAAAGACAAATGCACACCTATGTTCACTGCGGCACTGTTTACAATAGCAAAGACTTGGAACCAACCCAAATGCCCATCAATGTCTTTATCCAGTCTATCATTGATGGGCATTTATATACTGGATAAAGAAAATGCGACACATATATACCATGGAATACTATGCAGCCATAAAAAGGGATGAGTTCGAGAGAGATCCAAGATGGCCAATTAGCAACAGCTCAGGAATGTAGCTCCCAGTGAAAGCGCAGAGAACGAGTGGATGCCGCACTTTCTGACGAATTTTTGTTGCCCACAGACTGAGGGATTCCCAGCAGAGGAGCTACACGGGTCACCAGCGCGACTCTTTTGGCCGGCGCAGCTGTTTTGCCGGTGCCCCAGCACA
Source organism: Cheracebus regulus (assembly GCA_963574635.1). Lineage (NCBI taxonomy): Eukaryota > Metazoa > Chordata > Mammalia > Primates > Pitheciidae > Cheracebus > Cheracebus regulus. The sequence goes on from CAUYQU010022999.1 coordinate 29,406, forward strand.
GCGCTTCTTGGTGCGGAGTATACGGGACGGACGGGCTCGGCTGGTCCCATCCCCACAAGGAGAACAGCAATTGGAAGCGCTGAGAACTGAGAGTTTCACAGCAAGCACAGCGAACCTGGGAAGGTCTGGCTCTGTGGGGAATGGGCATCCGCCAAAGGAAAACTAAGAAACAGAAAAACTTCATCAC
>CAUYQU010023000.1:0-27130 GCA_963574635.1 Cheracebus regulus
CAGGTGTGGTGATGCCCGTAGGTGTGGTGATGCCCATAAGTGTGGTGTTGTCATAGTGTGGTGATGCCCATAGGTGTGGTGATGCCCCTAGGTGTGGTGTTGTCCCAGGTGTGGTGATGCCTGTAGGTGTGGTGTTGTCACAGGTGTGATGATTCCCGTAGGTGTGGCGATGCCCATAGGTGTGGCGATGCCCATATGTGTGGTGATGCCCGTAGGTGTGGTGTTGTCACAGGTGTGGTGATGCCCATAGGTGTGGTGTTGTCATAGTGTGGTGATGCCCGTAGGTGTGGTGTTGTCACAGGTGTGGTGATGCCTGTAGGTGTGTTGATGCCCGTAGGTGTGGTGTTGTCACAGGTGTGGTGATGCCTGTAGGTGTGGTGATGCCCGTAGGTGTGGTGTTGTCACAGGTGTGGTGATGCCTGTAGGTGTGGTGATGCCCATAGGTGTGGTGATGCCCGTAGGTGTGGTGTTGTCACAGGTGTGGTGATGCCTGTAGGTGTGGTGATGCCCGTAGGTCTGTTGATGCCTGTAGGTGTGGTGTTGTCGCAGGTGTGGTGATGCCGGTAGGTGTGGTGATGCCCATAGATGTGGTGTTGTCGCAGGTGTGGTGATGCCCATAGGTGTGGTGGTGTCGCAGGTGTGGTGATGCCCGCAGGTGTGGTGTCGCCTGCAGGTACAGCGTAATGTCCTGGAGGGAGGAAGAGCACCCTGGGCGTGTTGGATTACCACCAGTACTTGGGCATGAGAGTGATGAGGAAACTTCAGAAGACTTGAGCTTAGGCCCCAACTCCACTGCTTGTGGTGGATTCTTGGGCAGGGCATTTACTGTTTCTGGCATCTATCATTTTCATCATCCTTGTCTTGTACATGAGCAAACAGGATAATGATGATGACAGTGAAGACAATGACGATGACAGCTCCCATTGAGTGCTTGTGTGCCAGGCACGGGGATCAGGCTTTCTGGGAATGATCAAGTTGGATCCTCTGTTCCATTGGCCTTTTCTCCTGGAGGGAGTTGTTGCAGTGACCCGCCAGCTCGGAGCAGACAGCGCACCTCCAGAGCACCGGGCCTGCAGCCACACGGCGTCAAGGATGCTGCTTCCCAGGCACGGATTTCATAAATAGGCCTTGTTGTATAAACATGTTTTCTTGCTGGTTTTTGTCCCACAGGATGGAGATGGAACTGTCACCTCCCAGTGACATTTGTAATGATGCTCAAGCACTGGAGTTTAGAGGCTGATGAGACGAAAGATCTTAAACACTTTCCTCTTTCCTGCCTTAGAAGTTGACTAGATGTTATGCACCCCACTATTTTGTTGCTTGGGTAGGTTCCAGGCCTCTTCATTCCTCCTCGTCTTTTTTGGGGACGTAATGGAATCCTTTGGCATTTTCTTCCTCTAGCGCAGAGTCCCACGATTGTCTTTGTAAACACATTCACGGGGTCTTCTTGGGGGACAGGTTGCAGGTGAGCTCAAAGGTGTTCATGTGAGTGAGCAGCCTCCTGAGTGTGGGTTGCACGCGTGGGGATTGAGGAATGCCTTGTCACCGGCTGTGCTTTGGCTTTGGAGTTTGGAAGGGCATGTGAGGAGAACTCTGACTGCTGGGCCGCAGCTGAGCACTGCAGAATGAGAGTCCTGGCTGTGGGTGTGAAGGGCTTGGGTGGCAAGGGGCCCCGACAGCAGGGACACATGTGCTTTTCTCCAGTGGTGCTATGGAAAGGAGGTGTGGCTCCGGAAAAGTGGGCCAGTTTTTGTTCTTCCTGTGTTCGAGGCCGACTCCCGTGCTGTTTGTCGCGTTCCTCACTGAGTCCTCAGATCTCGTTTGTATCATCTCTCCATCCTCAGTGACTTTCTGTAGGACTTCCACGTTCAGTGTCATCTGGCAGTGGATTAATGTGCTGTTTACGGCTCCTTGCAGATCACTAATGAGCATGTGAAATAAGGCTTGGTGCCGGAGCAGCCCACGACGGCTCCTCACGGCGTCCTGCTCTGTGACGGCATCCCGCTCTGTGACGGCGTCCCGCTCTGTGACGGCGCCCTGCTCTGTCACGGCGTCCCTGGTGTCCTGCTCTGTCATTTCTGCTGCGCTTTGTTCATGGCCCTTTTTCCAAGTTTCAGCCCCCAAGGGGGTGCTTAGGAAAGCCCAGTTTGAATTAATCTTTCCAGTAAGACTAAAGAACAGGCGGCCAGTTCCTCTCTCAACCCCAGATGTGTGGTGTGCCATGCTCTTCTGCGGCCTGCTGGTCTGCGCCCTGCCCTGGGCCCACACCCACTTCCACGTGGCAGCTGTTCCTCTTGGAGGTGCAGAGAGGGACTGTTAGGAGCCACGGCTGCATGCCTGGGACCCAGTGGGAAGCAGATGTGACCTTGAGGTGATGCCCTGTCTGACGTGCTGTGTTTCCTGTTAGGCAGGTGCTGAGCCCTGTCTCGGGTGGCCTGGGAGGCCGAAGCAGAACCCTGTGAACTGGGTGGCCTGGGCAACACAAGGTAGTTTCCTCCCGGTTCTGGGGCTGGAGGTTCAGGGTCAAGCGTGGCAGGGCTGGTCCTCCTGAGGCTGCGCTCTGGGCTCACAGCTGGTACCTTCTCACTGTGTGGTCAGGTGGCCTCTCCTCCGTGCACATGCAACCCCTATGTCTCTTCCTCTTCTTACAGGGAGCCGGGACCCACCTGATGACCTTAGTTACCTCCTTAAAGGCTCTGTCTTCAGTACAGTCACCCTGGGGCCGGGGCTTCAGTGTATGAATTTGGTGGGGGATGAGGGTGCAATTCAGTCCATACAGCCATGGAGTCTTCAGTGTGTTTATTTGTGTAAGGTGGGGAGGGGCCTCTGCCTTGACTAGACCCTCACAGATGCTGTGAGGTCAACTGCCTGTCAGTGTCTCATGTGCTCCTGGGGCTCTGTGCTCCACCTGCATGCGAGGCACACGGTAGGTCCTCAGCTGTGGGGGTTAGGGTGGGGATGCTAGTGGTGGTGATGCGGTGTGGATGGTGGTGGTCATGATGGTGTTGGGGGTATGGATGGGGATGGTGGTGTGGCTGGTGGTAGTGGTGACGATGGTGGGGGTGGGGGTGGGGATGCTAGTGGTGGAGATGGTGGTGTGGACGGAGCTGGTGACGATGGTGGGGTGGGCGTGGGGATGCTAGTGGTGGTGGTGATGGTGGTGTAGACGCAGGTGGTGAAGATGGGGTGGGCGTGGGGATGCTAGCAGTGGTGGTGATGGTGGTATGGACGGAGGTGTTGAAGATGGTGGGGGTGGGGGTGGGGACACTAGTGGTGGTGATGGGGTATGGATGGAGGTGGTGGTGATGGTGGTGGACGGAGGTGGTGAAGATGGTGGGGGTGGAGTGGGGATGCTAGCGGTGGTGGTGATGGGTTATGGATGGAGGTGTTGAAGATGGTTGGGGTGGGCGTGGGGATACTAGTGGTGGTGATGGGGTATGGATGGAGGTGGTGGTGATGGTGGTGTGGACAGAGGTGGTGAAGATGGTGGGGGTGGGGGTGGAGATGCTAGTGGTGGTGATGAGGTATGGATGGAGGTGGTGGTGATGGTGGTGTGGACGGAGGTGGTGAAGATGGTCATATGGATGGCAGTGGTGATGACTGTTGTAGGGTACAGTCGTTGGGGCGGGTGGCGGTGATGGTGGGGGCATGTGAGTGCAGCACCACAGAATACTGTTTGCTGGAGAGTAGCAGCAGCAGATGCTGTGTGGACACGGCCAGGTCAGGGCCTTGCTAGGGAGGGCTCGGGGTGACCAGCACACTTGCTGCAGGTCCTGAGAGGGAGTGGCAGGTTGCCAGGCGGAGCCCGTGGGGCACACCTCAGGCCCACGTGAGAGCATCTGCCTGTGTGCCTGGCGTGTTGGTCCAGTGAGGCTGAGGCAGGCTTCAAGAGAGATTAGCTGGAGGCCAGGGGAGAGGGCTTCCTGCAGGCCATCAGAGGGCGTCAGAGCCCAGAGCCAGGGGGTCCCAGGATCAGGTGTGTCCTTAAGGCCCTGTGGGATTTGGAGGGGACAGGAGAAAGGGACGGCAACAGACTGGCCGGGCAGTGAGATCACTGAGGGCCCCGAGCCCCTGAGCCCAGCTCCTGCTCCTCTTCCACCTGTCACTGAAATGCTTGTCACCCTGTGGTCCTAGGACAGCAAAGATAGTTTTTAGAAAAAGAGCCAAGTACTACGAAAATGCGAACATCCTCAACATGCTGGTAACATTTCAGGAAGACCAAAAAAGAGATTAGAGCCTTAAAAATAATAAATGTCCACCCATGATGGAGAATAAACGTAAAACGATGTGGCAAAGATTGATAAATTGGGACTGTAAAGTCTGCTGTATAATTGCAGATTGCTTAGCTCAGGCCCTGGCCCCAGGAAAGGGGGCTGAATGGCAGCTGGCATTAGCGGCAGCCAGAATCAATCTCCTGCCTCTGTACTTGGGAACGAGCGTCCCACATTAGAACTGGGATGAATTTTTCAGCAGAGGAAGGTGAAATGTCAGGAAGACTGTAGATCACGCCGGCGCAGAGTCCTCGGGAAATTAGAGCCATGAAAAGCTGCCAGCGCAGCGCCCGATGACATACGGCCAAGCGTGTGCCCTGCCCCCGCCGAGGCTGCTCCCGGGCTGTGCTCTCCAGGGAGCCAGCGTGAGAGGAGGGCTGGGTCAGCCAGTGCCGCCCTCCCTGAGTCCCAGCGGCTCAGGGCCATTGACCCAGGCCCGCAGCTTGGGGACAGCCCCAGCTGCTGCTGTGACCCCCTGCTAATGAAGACCCTGGGATGAGGGTCAGATGCACATAATGAGCCCTCCCTCCTCTGTCTCCCTTGCCCCGCCCCCCCCCATCGGAATCCTGTTTTCTTCCTTCGTTTCCGCCCAGGCCCCAGCTTGAGCCTTGAGTTTCTCAGGGGAACAAAGACAGTTTGACTCCTGCAGTGACTTTTCTGAAACACAGATCCATATACTCACTCTGCTTCTCAGAAGCTAGGACAGGAAAACCCAGGCTCCTTACGATGTCCCTGATGGGGGGGAGGGCTGCAAATGGTGGTACATTTCAGCAGATGGGGATTTTCACCCTGGCCCCAACATTTATTACCCCTGAGGCCTTCGGCAATTTGTGAGCCTTCTCTAAGTCTGTTTATAGCTACATAAATGGGAATAATACTTGTGGGAGTATGGCGAGTGCTCAGAGCCTGTTCCCATGGAGTGCTGGCTCTGTGTCCTACTGTGAGCTGGCTGGAAGCCACCTTTCGCCCCTCATCTTCTTCCCCTCCTCCCGTCTTCCCTGCCGTCCGCAGTGCTCAGGACTGCGTACGCCTTGAATCCCACCCACCTCCGTGGCTTTCCTGACTCTTGGGCGGCTTTTTGTGCTGATCTCTCAGCCTTCAGTGCTCTTCACCAGGCCTCTGCCTCTCAGAATCCGTGTCCTCTCTCAGGGATCGGGTGATGTCCTGCTGGGTCCTCACCACGTCGAACCCTCCCAGCACGGCTTTCATCTTGCGTGAGCCTGTATGTGTAAGGGACGGGCAGCTGTCCGGCCCCCAGTGGAAGAAGTGAAGCCCACGTACCAGCTGTGCCACTGCGGACTCTGAGTCGGAGGCAGTCACCCAGCCTCACTGGGCGGCCCTAACCCTAGCCGTAACTGAGTCACTGGGTCTCTTTGGGGCCGATAGGTGATGTATGTCCTGCGCCTTTCTCATTTTGTGTTGAGGCTGAGGTACGAAGTGTCCGTCTGAAGTAGGGTTGCCCTGCACAGGATACCCTGTTAAACTTGAATTTCAGGCAGACAAGGAATAGTTTTCAGTGTGAGTCCTGTGCTAAGTGTTTTTACTTCTCAATCCAGTTTTTATTTCTTATCAGTGGGTGCACCCCCATGTGAGGCTTCGTTAGGTAGCATCCATTCCAGAATGAGGCCCGCAGCAGTGGCCAGGCCGTGACGTGCTCATGTCACAGGCCAGCAGAGGCAGACAGAGCAGCTTAACCATCAAGAACTTTCTCAAGCCTGGGGTGCCAAAGATTTCATTGAAAGAACCCATGGAGGCTCTTCCCCTCTGCCGTTATCCTCGGAGCACAGAGGCTGTGGGTGCTGTGGGTCCTTCTCCCTGTCTCAGCCTCAAGGGCACCTTCGCCTCTGGGCACCCACACCTTTCACAGCCCGTCAACCTGCCTTTGCCGATGAGCTGGCAGTCAGCTTGCCTGTCCTTCGTGAGTCCCTCGAGGGGAGTCTCATATCTCCTATGTGACTGGGTCTCAGTGCCTGGTCAGACCCTTTGACCTGAGAACAGGCACCTGTTGAATGAGTGAACACATTCTAATCACAGCTGCCTCAGTGTCCTCAGAGGACCGGGTGCAGAACCCCGGGCAGATGCCAAATCCATGGACGTTCAACTCCCTGATCTAAAATGTCACAGTATTCGCATATAAGCTATGCACACTCTCCCATATACTCTAAATCATCTCCAGGTCACTTATGCAATGTAATGCATGTAATGGGAATTACATAATGTAAATGTAAAAGACCTAATACAATGTAAATACTATGTAGATAGCTATTATGCTGTATTGGTTTTAATCTTTTTTTGAGATGGTTTCTTGCTCTGTTGCCCAGGCTGGAGTGCAATGGCATGATCTCTGCTCACTGCAACCTCCGCCTCCCAGGTTCAAGCAATTCTCCTGTCTCAGCCTCCTGAGTAGCTGGAATTACAGTTGCCTGCTGCCATGTCTGGCTAATTTTTTGTATTTTTAGTAGAGACAGGGCTTCACTATGTTGACCAGGCTGGTCTGAAACTCCTGACCTCAGGTGATCCATCCGCCTTGACCTCCCAAAGTGCTGGGATTACAGGCGTGAGACACTGTGCCTGGCCAAATTTATATTATTTTAACTGTATTATTTTTACTGCTTTTTTCTGACGATTGTTGTTCATGGCTGGTTGAGTCCATGGCTGTGGATCCCGAGGATGCAGAGGGCTGACGGTAAATGCCCAGTGGGTGGCGTGGCCCTGTGTGTTCTAGTGGTGGAGTTCGGCTCTGCCTCCAATTGCATGGGAACTGTACTTGCACTCAGATTGGAAGGGCTCTTGAGAGGTCGTAGCATCTAGATTTTATTTAATTTTTGTTTCATATGAAAATATACAGTTATTCCTTGAACAACACAGGGGCTAAGGGCGCTGACCTCCCATGTAGTTGAAAATCTGGGTGTAACTTTTGTCTCCCCGAAATCTTTACTAATGGCGTGCTGTGGATCCCAGGCGTATCTAATGCGCGAAGCGTGGGTGAATGCAGATCCCAAGCCCCACAGTGCCTTTTCGTGCTCTGTCTAGACCCGGGACGTGCTCGCTTTGGAACACCTTTCCTCTGGGTCCTCGGCAGGTGTCCCTGAAAGGAGCTTCCCTGGAAAACTCCCGGGGAAAAGGAGCTCTGCGTCCCTTTTCCAGCCTGCCTGGAGTGCCGCTGCTTGGGGCTCCCCTCGGTGGGGCCCTGGCAGGGACGAGTTGTCAGTGAATTCTCTGCTAGAGTAGAATCCCTCTGGGCAGGGAGAAGGGAGGAGGAGGGAAAGCTGGGCGTGCAGGCAGATGAGTGGCGTTCACAGTGCGGGTCATCCCTGTGGCCTCGTGCCCTCGAGGCTCGGCTGCTCCTTCCCAGCTCTCGCCTGCCCACAGGCCTCCTGCCCCGCTGTCCCTGCAGCAGTGATGTCTGAGGGCCTCTACTTTTAGGCACAGCTCTGGCCGCTGAGGATGTCAGGATGGACTGGGCTTGGACCTGGCCTGCAGGGGGATTACCGTCAGTGAAGGAAAGGGAACGCCTACCAAAACAGCTCAACCAAGTGGAAGAGAGTGATGTGTGTGGGCAGGAGGCAGGGAGGGACCGCACTCTGGAGACCCTGGTAGCACTCTCCCTCAGGAAGGGGTCAGGGTCCTCGAGTCTTCCGCCAGTGCGAGCGCCGTACATCCCCAGCAGAGGCCTGCGGAGCCCACCAGCAGGGGTCCTGGGGTCCGGCCCGAGTCTGGCTTGGTCCTTGTGTAGTCTGGGGCCAGCCCTGCACACCGCCCCCTCGCCCACCCCACGTGCCTCGTTTATAAAACAGGGTGCTGGATGCTCACCCCGAAGCACCGTCGTGAAGGCTGCAAGTCACGTCTGTGGGGCCAAGAGCGGCATCTGCCGCACGTGCAGTTCCTGTGTTTCTACAATTGATGATTGGAGGCCACGTGCTCTGAGGGCGCTTTTCTGCCCCTTCGTTTTGAGGCTGTGCCTGAAGGCAGGGTCCCCAACACCCAGGCCATGGACCGGCACCAGTCCGGGGCCTGTTCGGAACCGGGCGCCCAGCAGGAGGTGAGCGGGGTCGAGTGGGCGTTGTCGCCTGAGCTCTGCCTCCTGCCCGCGCTAAAAGGTTTGGGACCTCTGCCTGAAGGTTCCGGCGAGGCTGGGCTCCAGGGCAAGCAGTCCTTGCCGGGTGTCTGGACTAGGCTGATGTTTATGGCCTTCTGCACCAAGAGCCTGTGAGTTTCTCTCTCACCTGTGGGCTTTACCTGCAAAGCTTGGGATAAACCTTCACATTTAAGAGACCAGAAACATGCTGAAAATGAGGAGCAGGTGCTGAGTGGTGGGAAAGAGCCTTGGGAGGACCTTGGAAACTGGAAGATAGAATATTGGACAGAGTGTATTTTGGAGATGTGACAGAAAGTCCCATCATGCAGTCCAAAAAATGACCTGCACACCTCAGAGGTGAGCCTCATCCCCACAGCAAGCGCACAGAAACTTCCAGGACTCTCTTTGCCAGTATAATGAATTTTATGCCACAGCCACCTAAAAAGTAGTGTGAACTTTTTAGCCTCCATTGACCAAGCTGTGGCCAGTGGGATGGCGGGTGAAGGGTCAGAGCACACCTGGAATGTGGTTCTTCGTGGCCCCAGGCACAGCAGGCAGATGGGGATGGACATGGCTGCAGGTCACTCCATGTGCAGAGTGATGGACAGACTCGGGGGGCAACTGGAGGAAATTTGGGAGAGGTCCGAGACTCCTCTTCAGACACTTGACAGAGGAGAGAACTGTGCTTTGTCCTCCAAGCAGAGCAATCCTGGGTCAATGAAAGCTACAGGGAGGAGGGTGTCAGATGTATGTCAGCACGAGAATGACCGCCAGGTCCTCATGCAGTGTGGTGCGCTGCTCCAAGGAAGGCCAGGTCCAGGTTCCTGCAGGATTCAGCAGAGGCTGGAGACAACCCTGACACTGCAGGGACCCCAGTGCCCTGAGACTGGAGCCCCGCTCCCATCCTGGTGCCCCGCAAGTGGAGCCCCCACCCCATGACTGGAGCGCCCCCAGAGCCCTGGGACTGGGCCCGCAGCCCTGTGCTTCTGCAGACACCACCTGATGGCCTCCATCCTGAGCGAGGGATGGAGGGAGAGACAGGAGTTAGTGGGGAGGCTGTCTGGCCTACCTTAGGCCTCAACATTTTTTCAACTAAATGAATAGAAGAAAAAGAAACTGTTGTAAGAGAATGCCTCATGTTCTCAGATTTAAAATACACCGCTGCCATCTATGTGTTCTAAACGGGAAAACGCAAAGGCCTTAGCCTCAGGGGCCTTGCTTGGAGTTGCCCTACCCCCATAAAAATCGTGCATAATTAATTTCTAAAATCCTTTTTTTTTTAATGTGAAAAGAAGTGATTTCCAGAATCTGAAGATGCAGAACTGCCGATTACTGTGTTTTTGATAGTCACGTATTTCTAGGAGGGGTCAGCTTGAGAGTGTGCGACACGGGGCCGAGGGGAAGAAAATCTGGGTTTTTTTTCTGTTCTATCAGATACGTAAGCGTAGAAGGTAGAGGCCGTTCTGTTGGCAGAAACCCTTCTACCTGTGCACGGACTAGGCCTGAGTCAATTGTCACCTCGTATTTACACAGTGCCCGTTGCTGTTCAAAGCACTTTTCAAGCTCTTGCAATGTGATATTCCGGTAATCTGAGAGTAGGCATCTTCCTGTGCTCCATTTTGTAAACAAGAAAATAAGAGGTTCCAAGACATTTTTTGCTCAGGGTCTTGTACATGACGTTTCAGAATCAAGTTCCAAGAGGAATTTCTATTTTACCAGCAGCTGCTTCCCTGATGGAAGGAAAACTGGCTGAGTTATTTGAAAAAAATTATCAGTTGCTTTGGAGGAAAGAATCATAAAATATCAGTGTAGCAAAGTTTAGTATATAAAATAATTTGAAATATTTGTATACCATTGAAACATGGCATACATAAGTACCACCGTACCCTGAAGATTCTCGTCTTAAGCATAAATAGAATGCAGTCTTACTGTAAAGTTTCGGTGAACTTTTAGTTTTAAATTATCAAGACTTCTAAAAATCTGTGAGAACTTACTGGAATTTCTTCTCCCCCTAAGAAAATATTAAAAAGGGAAGAGTTTTAGAATACCCTTAGTACCTATTTCCTGTTGTTTGGAAACCGTTTGTAGTCTTTAGGTTATAGAGAAGAAAGCAGAACAAACAGCTGTTTGCTGTAGTCAGTCTTGGGCGGCTGTGGAAACACTGTTTTCTGACCTTGCCGCTGAACCGAGAGTGCACTCCTAATACATAAACAACCTTCTATCTCCTTTCCTCTAACAGAGTGTGGTGATCTTGCGATTGGCACGTGCCCTCAGGGGCTGTTCTTGCTTGTGTAGGGTAGTGGCTGTGTCCTGGTGTCTGCAGGGGGGACACACGAATACTTCAGTGTGGAGCAGTGCAGGGAGCGTCCCTGCCCTCTGCATACCTGGGGCACTGCCAGAGCCTGCACGGAGGCCCCTGCCCACCCCACCGCCTCTTTCCTAACCCCCGCTCTGCCGCCTGTCTCACATGGTTACCTCCTTCCAACCGGTAGCAAGCGGGTGTTAGAACAGAAGGGAGGCATGGACCGGTCTCTTTAACCTCACTTCCACTGGGAAGCATCTGTCTGTTGTTTTGGGGTCTCAAGTCCGTGACCCTGGTGCTTGTCAAGCGCCAGCCGTATGGATGCCCTCCACTCCCGCCACCCTCCCCCACTCTTTTCCCTTTCCTGGGATGCTCTGGGTTTTGGGAGGTGGGATTTTTGGTAGACTGCATAGGCCATATAGAGTTGGGTTGTGTGTATACGTGCATGTGTTTATTCACTCTGCCAATCTCTGTCTTTTAACTGGTATACTTAGACTATTGGCCTCTACATTATTGATGTCTTAGGGCTTAACCCCGCCATGTTGTATGTGTTGTGTTTCCTTTGTTTCTCATTGTTCTGTTTCTCTTTCACCTTTCTGAGTTACCTGAACCTTTTTTCTTTTTTTTTTTTTTTGACATGTAGTCTTGCTCTTGTCACCCAGGCTGGAATGCAGTGGCACGATCTCGGCTCACTGCAACCTCCACCTCCCGGGTTCAAGCGAGTCTCCTGCCTCAGCCTCCTGAGTAGCTGGGATTACAGGCACACACCACCACACCCAGCTAATTTTTGTACTTTTAGTAGAGACAGGATTTCACCATGTTGGCCAGGCTGGTTTTGAACTCCTGACCACAAGTGATATACCTGCCTCAGCCTCCCAAAGTGCTGGGATTACAGGTGTGAGCTACCACACCTGGGCTGAACATTTTTTAATATTCTATTTTGATTTAGCTGCAGTGTTTTTGAATATACAACTCTGTATAGGTTTCTCAGTGCTTGCTCTAGATGTTACAGTACACGTATGTCACTTACCAAATCTACAGTTATTGGCATTTTACTGCCTCGAGAGGAAGAGAGCAGCCCGCCTTCCATCCAGGCGCTTCTGCCCTCCTGCTTTAAAAATATAATAGTCTCAAGTGTTTTCTCTCTGTACATTGACCATTGGATGTGGTGGTATTATTTTTTCACCAACCATCAAATGTGGTTTCAGACACTCGTGAGGAGAAAGACATCCATTGTATTTACTGGTTTTTGCCCATTCCGTTGTTCTTTTCTTTCGGAAGTTCTCAGCCTTTTTTGTTATCGTTTCTGTCTGTTTGGAAACTCTCTTTACCCATCCTCTAAGGGTAGGTCTGCCAATGGCAAACTTCCTCAGTTTTCCTTCTTTTGAGAATATGTTTCCCTTTCATTCCTAAGGATACTTGCACTGAATAGAAACTTTGAGGTTGACAATTCTTTGAAAAATTGAAATATTTGAAAAATATTGTCCTACTTTGTTCTGGTCTCTGGGAGGAAGTGACAACTTACAGAAATGGGTATGACAGACATCTAGAACACTGTCTGGATATAGACACAAGAGGGGTGAGTCAAAACTGTCAGATCACTTCAGCCTAGCTGCGGGAGAGATTGTGGCGGTGCCGTCAATGGTGAGGGCCTTTCTGGAGGGCGGGCAGGTCCCCCTTTGCCTGTCTTTCCCGTCCCCTGCACCTGCCCCTCCTAGGGGTGTCAGGCCTGCAAAGGTGGCCCCAGTCACTAACTTGATGGGGGCACAGGGCAGGCATGGAGGGTGAACTGCAGGTGTCAGGATCACATCATCTTGGTTGCTGGATGTGGAACAGAACCGTGTCTTCTGATGAGGTTACCTGGGTGATTCAGAGAACGCTGGGTGTCCCTGGACACTTGGTTCCTCAGCCCTGGCCATCTCAACTCCGTCTCCCCAGACCACCTCCCTGTGTGCAGCACGCTGTTTCTGGGGCTCTGAGGTTTTGGGAAGATCATCTCTGTGGCTTCATTGCTGCTGGTTCTCGTGCCTGGGCACGTCCAGCCCTTCAAACGCATCGTTTCCGTGTGGACTTGGTGACTGTGCCTGTCTTCCTACATCAGAGTCAGCAAAGCACACAATGAGGATTTTGTAACAGGGAATCTTCATTTTAAACCATGAAACAATTCCTGTAAATTGCAGTTTCGAGTGATAGGCTTTTATGAGAATCCTCATTGTTCAAGCCACATTATATAATTAGATAAAATTTTTAACAATCTTCCTTTGAAAGCGACTGAGTCTTGGGGTGTATGCTCGTCTGCAGTCTGCTCTGGCTGAATGAAGTCAGCCTGCTGTGAGACTCGCTGCCGTCTGCCAGCAGAGGGCGAAGCGTCCTGGGCCGGAGGCTGTGCAGTGTCACGTGTCCGCTATTGTGTTCTCCGTGCAGGCAAGCTCTCGGAAATCGGGTTTGCGCATCTGGCGGGTGTGTGGCTGCCCCGCATCTTTGGAGTCGTCTTCCCATGCTTGGGGAAAATTCCTAGATTATTAGTCCCACTTCCTATTATGAAAATAAGAAACGTATTTTCCAGTTTGGCCCTGACCCAGCTCGGCTGGCCTGAGCCTTTGGGTGAGACTTCGATTCAGAGGTGGCAGTGGGAGGGGACACTGGGGGCTGCCACTGCTGCTGTGAGTGGCGGTGGCGCTGGCAGCAGTGCCGGGACTTCCAGGCGGTGGCCGGTCCCTGGCACGCAGCCGCCTACGGCAGCAGCGGAGCTGTGGGGTGGCTTCCTTTGTGCTGGATGGGGCTGATGCCCTGGTGACGCCCCGAGATGCTCCATTTAGTCCGGCCCTCGGCATGGCTGGGGAGAGTGAGCTGCCTGGTACCCCTTTCCTTCCACTGAGACCCTCACATTGATCTCCTTTCTGCTTAATCAGCTGGAGCCCGCTTTTGTGAATTACAACTAAAAGTGCAGCAAATACACGTGACGTTGGGCTATGTCAGGCCCAGGCTGGGGATGGCTACCTAGGTGGGCATGAGGGCCCTGGCCGTCACCACGACCGAGGGCAGCTGTGAGCCGGCGCTGCTGTGACTTTCAGTGGGCCAAGTATTTCATCTCCATGACTCTTGAGCCACAATTTCACTTTTACGGATGAAAAAGACAGTCAGACAGAGCTCGAGCCCCTGCCTGGCTGCCCAGGCCCTCCCTTGGCTGACCTTGGCCCTGGGGCTTCTGCCTCTTCTTTCCCTCTCTTCTGTTGTCAGTATTGATCCCTCTCTCCTGCGTGCCAGGCGCCTTGCTGGAGCGCCGCGAGCTCAGCCGTGCAGACACGGCAGGGCAGCCTTTGGGAGCCCGTCCTCCATTGGGAAGACAGACACGTGCTTCCCTCTGATGGGAAGCATTCACCCAGAGTGACAGCGTCAAGGCAGTGGGGCTCCAGGGTGCAGAGAGGGCTGTGGATCCGCTCTGGGCCTGGGCTCCTGGCCACGACCACCGCGACGGGCACAGCCTCCAGTTTCGATACATCACGTCACTGCCATCGCTGTTCCTCATCCAGCCTGTTGCCGTCCACCAACTGCACTCAGGATCAGCTTCTTAAAGCCCAGCAGTGGAAGGAGAAACAGCCAGCAGAAAAGAATCGGGAGGTCAAGAAAGCAGAGCGCAGTGCCAGGAGGACGAGGCAGTGTGAGAAAGCTGAGCACCTGGGCTTTCGGGAGAGGGCTTGCCTCGTAATTGCTTGAAACCCCGGTTTGCCACTCACCACACGTATTTTATTTAAGTTTAAATTTTGATTAATACTATTTTAATTTTTTGTAGAGTCAGAATCTTGCTATGCTGCCCAGACTTCACCAGAACCACAGAATACCAGGCAGATAGACTCTGATGCTGTGATTCATTAGACATTGGCCCAGAGTCACCCTTGTTAAACTCAAAGCTGGTTGAGTGTAGGAAATTAGCATTTGTTTGTTTTTGGCTGTAGCATTTTTTTTCACATGGCTGGATCTGGAAACCCCAAGTCACTGAGGGAGTATCCTATACACAGGTTTGTTGCATTCAGTTTCACTCTGGAGGTTGTGCCGCAGCTGGCGTGGCCTCGGGAGCCCTGTTTAAAAGTCCTGCGGGTTTCCACCTTATTGCATCGGGTAGTCTCAGCCCTCGGAGCCCTCGTGGTGGTCCCTCACATCCTAGCTGGTGTGCTGCTCCACCTGCTGGCCTCCTGGCCCTTGTTTTTAGAAATGAGAAACCCAGATGTGAGTTCTAAACTTGTTTTTGTTCCCTTGTGTTCCTAATAGAGACACCTGTCACACCTAACGCCCACGATATTTTAAATGGTGGATTTCAGTATCCACAGATATCAAAGATGACTAACCATCCCCTCGCCGCTTGTCACTTTATTTTTATCCTGCTGTGTTATTTTATCACCTTGAGACTGTATTTAATCAGTCTTTGAAAGTAAGAGGTTTGAGTTGTCAAACAAATATCATAAGACCAGAAATACTTTTCTGGTTTGGTTTGGTTTTTAACACAGTTCAGGTGTGTTTAGCCACCATCGTGAGTACCTGAGTAAGAACTAATTACTCAATAATGAGCCTGGCCCCTCGGAAGAAGGAAACGCGTTCTCTGACTTAGTGACTGGCCTGGGAGAGTCCTCGGCGTTCTGATGGCTGCTCCCTGGCAGGCATAGGGGGTGAAGGCTAGTTCTCCCTGGAGTCCCTGGGACCTGCCTCCGTGCTTTTTGTGAACAGGGGTGAGAAAGAAGATGCGTGTCTGTTGCCATCCACCGTATCTCACTTGGAACCGAGTCACTCATCTCGGAAGCTGCATCTGAAAAGCAAGGCTCATTGCAGGATTGTATGCAGATACAGTGGACTCCCATGCCCATGAGTGCTGACCTCTGCTTGTCCAAAGAAACTGTCATTTCCCAAAATGTTTTTGGAACTCTTCTATCAGAAATGCTCTAAAAGTCAGCTTCAATGCCATCTGAGAAAATCTCTCTGCGATATTTTTGTGGGATGCTTTTTGGCTCCTGATAATTTTGCCGTATTAATCACCCTTTTCATTCATCAGGGTGGCCTCTGAGATTTCTGACTATTTTGAAAACTCAGATGTACCTTGAACAACAAGATTTCTCATAACGAAGAAGACACAGAAGCACGTGCTGTCGGAACTGGCACTGCGTTAGGAGTCACAGGCTCTGCTCACTTGCTGGCTGCCGTAACCCATGACATACATACCTGCTTGCAGGAACCGCGGTCTGGGGTAGGGCTGCTTTACAGACGCTTCTGAGTCATGAGGTGTTTGTATGTCGGGACTTTCCTGCATCGTCCAGAGAGAAGCGCATGATGTGCAGCTTGTTTTTGTTTTTGGTTGATTTTTTTCTCATGCAAATGGCATTGACAAGAAGGCTGTTTGACAAGGTATTAGCGCTAAAGCCCATTTGATGCTGAGGTGTACAACCTTAAGAAATGGACTCAATGCAGAGGCTTTGAGGCAAGGATGTGGCCGAGGACGTACAGGTGGGGTTGAAGCAAGACGCTGGGGCCCAGCGCGGACTCTTTAGGGGGCAGTGATGAAAGCAAGGTGGGAGCAGAGGAGGGGCGCTTGCTCCTGAAGCCACAGCACTGGCAGGAAGGAGAGAGGTGGGCCTGTGGAAAGGCACGAGGACTGACCTGCACTGTCATTGCGGAAAAGAGCGGAAAGCAGCCGCCCACACGTCATTGTGATCTAGGTACAAAGGAGGGCGCATGTGTTACAGGGGAGACTGCCGTCTTAATGCACCAAATAGAATTTTGGAGTTTTGACATCTTAAAAGTACTTTTCCATAATACAGGACATTTATTTTGCAGCCGTGAAAGCTGAGAGGTTAAAATTCTTGTCTGGGATTTCACAAGGTTGAATTACATGAAATTGCTGAAAGTTGACCCTTTTTGATCTGTAAGAATGGCAGTTTCACAGGGCTCATATTTAGTTTCATGGTTTCCTGTGGTTCACCGTTTGGTGATCCAGCCACACCTCTCTACTGCAGTTTGTACTTTGCCGGCCAGCTGCATACTTCACTGGGGAATCTTAGGGTCCCCGTTGAAAGGCACCTTGGAGACCAAATCATCTGACCTTTGCATCATAAATTTGCTGATTCTGGGCCCTGAGCATTGAGTGACTGGCCCAGGATCACTCGGCAGTGAGTGGTGGAGCTGAGACTAGGAATGAGCTCCTTTTCATTCACTGCCCAGAGAACTAGGCTTTCCACAGACGGTCAGAAGAGGGAATGCTGCGTGGTGAATGGCATCTTAGGGACATAGAAGATTGCATGTAAACGGCCAGGATGTCTGTCTCCTGCGATTTGGCAAAATCTAAGAAGAGCATAACACAGCTTACACATACGGCCTCAACTCAGTGTGTGTGTGTGTGTGTGTGTGTGTGTGTGTGAGAGAGAGAGAGAGAGAGAGAGAGAGAGACAGAATATTTTCCTTTCTGAAATGTAACACATACATACAAATGGGAATTTCAGCAGGCTATAGTGTCAAAGTCAACAGCATGATTTGCCCATTAAAACAAAAAGCCAATCTAATCCCAGTACTCTTTTTGTAAGAGGAGGAGATGCTCATAACATGGCCGCGCCTGGTCAGATCACAGGCATGTGGCCACCTCTCACATGCCATTGGCAGAGCCCTGAGCAGAGCTGCCAGGACAGTGAGCTGACCCAGGGCCGGGCACTCCAGGACAAGGGGGCAGTCCATGAAGGCGCACATGGGAGGGACGTTCTCAGCAGCGGCTAGAACTTGTGATGAATCTTGGCTTCCTGAAGTCCAGAACTCACCCTGGTCATCTCATTACTTTTGAAAAATGAGAGCCACTATTCTAAATGTTTGAGGCTTTGGGGCCACGTTAAGAGTGCTATGGCGGGGCTTTCCTGTATCTGTGAGGCTGGGAGCAGAAGAGGGCTGGACCTTCTCTCCTGATTCCAGGGCAAAGATCTGGGTGCAGTGAGGAGTGGGGTAAGTTAGGGAGCAGTTAACGCCGAGTTAGCTGATGTCCCTGGGAAGGCTGGGCTTGACTTCTGCTGCTGCCCCAGAGCTGTGCGTGTCTTCTCCCAAGAAGCATTCCCACCAGTGCTGGATATCTTCTTACGGGGAGCGAGTCTTCTGATGGTGGTTGGTTAGAGTGTGTTCAGGGGTTCCTTCCCTTTCCTGGAGAACCCGAGCACCTCAGAGAACACACCCCGTCTTGGGCTGCTGTCAGTCCTGGTGTGGAGTGTTTCTGAATGCCAGAGTGAGCTTTCAGTCTAGCAGATCAGGAACCCCACGACATCTTGTCGGGGGAGGACACTGGAATTTGCTTGTTGTGATCGCAGGACAGTCAGCCAGGGGGAGAATCATTATTACAGAACCGATTTACCAACATTATTAAGATAGGAAGATCCCAGATGCTATCAGGATGACTTTGAGGTCATAACTCCGTTTTGATTAACTTTATCTCTTTCGAGGGCACAACGACAGATGAGATGGGTCCAGGGGAAGCAACAGATGTAATCTGACACTAGCAAGACTTGCATTCTCTCCCACACAACCAGCCATCAATAAAACACAGTATCTAGGCCAGACCAGTGGCTTTCAAATCTTGTTTTAAAGCTACAGAACCTGTTTTCACAAGTGACAAGGAAGCCCAATATATAAGCCTGTAATAGACTAATAAAACCCCCGTGTGTGAAGTGGGTAGGAGTGAAGCTCCGGTGGTTGAAGGGGTGGGCTGCGTGAATCTCAAGCCTTTCTCTGCTAACAAGCATCTGTTAAGGGAATGAAAGGAAAACACAATAAACAGAGCAGGAAATGCATAGCGCCGTTGTGAGTCCCAGCTGTCTGAGATGGCAGATCTTTCGGTGCTGACCTCCACTCTGCCCCACAGGCTCGAAAGTGCCTGGGACATAGTAGGCACTGAAAAAGTATTTGTTGAATGTAGTGAATGAGCAAATGAATGGAGGATTTTGCCCTAAATCTACTTTAAAAACAAGACAAAGCTTTTCATGGTCTAGGAGAGGGGTCAGGAAACCACAGCACAGCTAATTCTGGCCCACTACCTGGTTTTGTGAATAAAGTTTTATTGGCACACAGACATACTCGCTTATTTCCATAATGTCTGTGGCTACTTCTGTTCTACAATGACAGAGTGGAGTAGCTGCAACAGATAATACTGTGTGTCCCGCAAAGCCAAAAAATATTTATGACCTGGCCCTTTACGGAAAAAGTTTGCCATCCCTTGGACCAGAATGCAAGTGAGAACCTGGCTGTTGCCCCTGGGCATTAGGCTCAACTGGGAGGTGGAACCTCGTAGCTCAACTCATCTGAAACTGGTTGAACTCAACCATAAGGGGCTTTGAAAATCGGCTCATCAGCAGACCTTTTTTCACCATTAGGGCAAACGCCCACCGTCTGCTGAGCCCTATGCTAAATGCTTGCCTCACCAGCGGTGCAAGATGTGAATGGCTTTCTCTGTACACGCAGGTGAGGCGGATGTGGCTGAAACACTCACATCATGCCACTCAATAGTTGGCTTTCTTTTATTCCCCAGTCAAACATCAGCCTTTCCTGGTCCCCACCCTCTTTATTCAGGAGTCAAATTCCACTGATACTGTCTTCACAGTGTCCCGCACAACTCTGTCCTTTGTGATCACCAGATATTCGGACATGCCACACTGTCCGAAATGCTGGAGCCACAATTAAGAACCACTGAATCCCTGCTGCCCAGGAGCTCATAGACGAAAGGAAGTGATTGTGATCCAGAGAGAAGCATTTTCACTGCCACCGCTGCCTGCCAGATGGGTGCTGGCAGAAGTAGGTACCCTCAAGGCTAGCCAGGAGAACCAGATTAGCCCTCAAATTGGAAAGCCCTAAAGAAGGAAGTCAGAGACTCGCAGAGACTTGGTCCTAGGCCACGGAGCTAGAAGAAAGGCCAGAGTGCTGTGTCCCCATGGGAGGACTCAGGGGCCCAGAGCTGGGTGGGCAGCATGTGGTGCAGAGACGACAGGCTGGGTGCATGGTGTTTGCAGAGGACAGTGTGTGTGTGTGTAGAGAGGATGGGCTGGATGGAGGGTGTGTGTGTGTAGAGGATGAGCTGGGTGCCAGGTGTGTGTGCGTGCATGTGTGTGTGTGTGTGTAGAGAGGATGGGCTGGATGGAGGGTGTGTGTGTGTGTGTAGTGGATGTGCTGGGTGCCAGGTGTGTGTGCATATGTATGTGTGCGTGTGTGTGTGTGTATGTAGAGAGGATGGGCTGGATGGTGTGTGTGTGTATGTGTATAGAGGATGGGCTGGGTGCCAGGTGTGTGTGTGTGTGTGTGTGTGTAGAGGATGGGCTGGGTGCCAGGTGAGTGTGTGTGTGTGTGTGTGTGTGTGTGTGTGTGTGTAGAGAGGATGGGCTGGATGGAGGGTGTGTATGTGTATGTAGAGGATGGGCTGGGTGCCAGGTGTGTGTGCATGTGTGTGCGTGTGTGTGTGTGTATGCAGAGAGGATGGGCTGGATGGAGGATGTGTGTGTGTGTGTAGAGGATGGGCTGGGTGCCAGGTGTGTGTGCATGTGTGTGTGTGTGTGTGTGTGTAGAGAGGGGCTGGATGGTGTGTGTGTAGAGGATGGGCTGGATGGAGGGTGTGTGTATGTGTGTAGAGGATGGGCTGGGTGCCAGGTGTGTGTGTGTGTCTGTGTGTAGAGAGGATGGGCTGGATGGAGTGTGTGTGTGCATGTGTGTGTGTAGAGGATGGGCTGGATGGAGGGTGTGTATGTGTGTGTGTGTGTAGAGGATGGGCTGGATGGAGTGTGTGTGTGTGTGTGTGTGTGCGTGTAGAGAGGATGGGCTGGAGGGAGGGTGTCTGTGTAGAGGATGGGCTGGATGGCGTGTGTGTGTGTGCATGTATGTGTGTAGAGAGGATGGGCTGGATGGAGGGTGTGTGTGTGTGTGTAGAGGATGGGCTGGGTGCCAGGTGTGTGTGTGTGTGTAGAGGATGGGCTGGATGGAGTGTGTGTGTGCATGTGTGTGTGTGTAGAGAGGATGGGCTGGATGGTGTGTGTGTAGAGGATGGGCTGGGTGCCAGGTGTGTGTGTGTGTAGAGAGGATGGGCTGGATGGAGAGTGTGTGTGTGAGAGAGGATGGGCTGGATGGAGGGTGTGTGTGTGTGTGTGTGTGTGTGTGTGTAGAGGATGGGCTGGATGGAGGGTGTGTATGTTGTGTGTGTAGGGAGGATGGGCTGGATGGAGGGTGTGTAGAGAGGATTGGCTGGATGGAGCTTGTGTGTGTGTGTGTAGAGAGGATGGGCTGGATGGAGGGTGTGTGTGTGTGTGTAGAGAGAGGATGGGCTGGGTACCGGGTGTGTGTGAACATCAGTTAAAGGGCACAGGTCAAAGCCAGGTCATGAGTCAGCTAAGCTGGTTGAAAGCAATCACATGGTTATAGTCATTCCTCCCGTGGAATTCTACTGATGAAAAATATCACTTCTACACAATAAGATGATCATTTATGCCTTTAAATGTACTTGTTAAGTGGTTGTATGTAGTTTTTTGTTTATTGATTTTGAGAAGTTCAAGAATGAAAACATTATTTGCACTTTGGATATTATGAAAGAATTGTTAAGGTTGATATTTGTTAAAGTGTTTGGAGTCTGTGGTGTTCAAATAGCCGCTCTTCCATGTAATTAAATTCAAGGAAGAAACGTCTTTCTTATTGAATAATCTGTGGTTTCTGTAGCTTCACAGAACATTAAAGGACGTGTTTAGACATCAAAATATTGGGTCATGAACAAATTCCAAGTTGCTTGTAATCAAGTTGAAGATGACTTGATCATTCCCTTAAAATAGTAACAGCCTGCTTCTGCTTCCTGGGGTGGGTCTCACCTGTGCATATTAAGAGAGTTTACCTTCTGCTGGGGCCACCTGCATCCAGCAGCTGTGGGGACCGTTCCCTCCCTGCAAACCTGGGAGGACTGTCAGCCTATGTGTCCAGGGTGATGGAGGAGTGGCGCAGAGGGGAAGAGGTGGAGCTGCCTGTGGGGACCGGTCCAGTTGTTGCTGATGGGCCCGTCTTTGAAACACGTCTTCTGCATGTTGTTCTCTTAGCCTCAACGGCCATCTGGGTGCCAAGACCCAGAATAGTGCGGGTTCTCCCTAGGGCATGCGGCTTTGCCATGAGAGAAAAAGCAGGCCACATCTGATTGGTCTGGGCCCTCCCCACGCATAGAATCACAGGCTGCAGCAGTATTTCTCTCTGTCTTCTGTCACACCCCTCCTGAAGCCTCCAGGGGCCTCCCGGAGGAGCCCTGACCAGTGAAGATGCCCTTTTCTGCACCTGCTGGCATGTCCTGGGAACCCCGTGAGTGTGCTGCAGGCTGGCTCGAGGGGAGGCCCTGGTCTGTGTAGAATGTTGCTAAGCTGAGGTCACAGAGCAGGCCATGCCACCAGGCTGGAGTGTGTGTGGGGTGATAGTTTGTCAAGACTGTTCTGTGATGGAATGAAAGGAAACGGAGGAAGACCCCCAGGCTGGTGAGGACCTGGGCGGACACACCCGGGCACAGAAGAGCCCAGGCTCGGGCGGTGTCTGAATGCAAAGGTTTCATGGTATCAGGGTAGCCGGGCTTATTTCGTTTAATGTGTAAAAGGAACTTTATCTCCAACTCTTTTTCTGCAAATGGCAGTTTTTTTTAGACCTAGCCACTAAGGTTTATATTTAGTTTTAGATTCTTTTTTGCAAAACATGTTTGTTCTCTGCCTCATACCTCATTATTTTCAGTAACAGTCAAGCTCATTATAAAGAAATTGACATTATTTTAATCTGCCGCATACTACTGGCCTCGTCTTGGCAGAAGTCGCCGTGATGCAGCTGAGAGCGTTTTGGTGGTGGTTTCCTGTTCATCACATGAGGCTGTGTGCTCGGAGCAGCACCGACGTTCACGTCAGACATGCCTGGATCTGAGTCCCGGAGGCTGCGTGGCCTGGGAAGGCTTCTTAGGCTGAGACTCATCCCCTGTACAAGAAGGATGGTGGCTCCTATCTGGAGATCGCCATGGGGATTTAGGGGAGGTACTTGTGAGGTGCACAGGGCTGGCTGTCTGTGAGGTACGGAGAGCTGTCCCCGCCACAGCGTGGTGAGCATGCATGAAGTATCTGAGACCTGTAAGGCTCATGGTCTTTGTTGGTCGAATATTTTATGAAGGGCACTTGAAGGTGACAAACCGTTAACAGAAATGACCAGGCAGCCACTTAATGGACTGGTTCCCAGTCTGGCTGCACATCAGAGTCATCTGAGGACCTGGGGCAAGTCCCAGTGCTGTGGGCCTCACCTTGACCCAGAGTATTTCTCAGATGTTAGTAGGTTCATTCCAGAGTGATGTTAGCGTAGAGGCAGAATGGAAAACTTCAGCCCCAGAGCATGTGTAGCGGGAGACTCAGCAGACAGAGGCCGCCATGTAGCTCCGCGGTGAGCATGTGTGCATGGCGCCCCCGGTGTGGACGGCCCCGCTGGCCCCTGACGGCCACAGGACCAGGACACAGACAGGCTTGGGGCTGACAGCATCCAGCCGCACCGATTGCTAGCTGTGACGTTGGCTGTGGTCATGCGGCTGTGACCAGCTTACCTTTACATAACATTAAGTTGTGTTTCTCCAAGAAAATGAGGAAAACAGTAGTAAGGTTGATATTTGAGAATTTTAATTTGCTCTTTAGACATGAGAACAATACCGTGATATAAAGAGGCAGTAATTTCCACATGTGCTATACAGAGTAAATGAGAGGACGGATGGAAAGTGCCTGGGGAGTTCCCTGGCCACACCTCCTTACAACATCACCCCTAGGCAACTTCAGTGTGTTCCCTCTTCAAGACAAATAGATGCAGACCGAATTTAAAACAGTTTTTTAGGAGGTGTGCTTTGTGTTTAGATAAAAATATCTTTTAAATCATGACATATTTTTATGATACAATTTGATCTATATCATAATGCATTTAGCAAGTAGGCCTCTCTCTTAGACTCCTTTTGAAAGCAGATAGTTATGAGTTCTAAGTAAATGTTCAGCACCCAGCATAGTCTCATACATGCATCCAGATACACGCAGAACTGTGTACCGCAGCCTTCTACATGCAGAAGTGTGCTGCAGCCTTCTACATGTATCTGGGTACAAGCAGAACTGTGTGCTGCAGCCTTCTACATGGATTTGGGTACACAGTAGAACCAGGCACTCTTCATATAGGATGATACCACACTTTGCACTGATGCGTGTCCTAATTACAACAGAAGTGGATTCTTGACCTGCAGTTGTGTGTTGCGATGCTGGGTATGACTGTGCTTCATTCTGGGTGTTCCTCCTTGACCCTGGGCATCCCTACCACCATGGGGCTGGCACCCCGCCTCACATCTGAAGCATGTTCCTCGGGGTAACCTCATTGATGCCAGTGGTGGGGGAATCTCTCAGGAACTTGGGCAGAAGCCAAATTTGAGACCTAGTTTACTTCCTAATGAGAAAACAGGGCTAGCCTGTGCAGTGTGAAGAATCCATCCCACCGTGGCCTCTGTCTCTCAGTCCGGGCCTGGCCTCTAGCACCAGGAGGTAAAATAGATGTTCTGTGTTCCTCTCGCGTTACTCAGGCCATGACAGAAGCGCTGTCTGTGTGCTGACACATGCAGTCTAATAGCAATTAGTGCTGGGGTGAGTCGTGAAAGACCCAGATGACCACGGTCCACATCATGGGGCCTCTCCTGTCACAGTGAGTGTGCTCAACCCCGCTGAAGTGGTCAGGCGCGGCTGCTCCGCAGTGAGGAGGACGTGGTCCCTGCTGCCGCACCCCCACCCCCCACCCCAGCACCGCCCCCGTGGAGAGCCACAGCGTACCCTGAATTCAAGGTCACGTGGATTCCACAGATGGCCAAGTGGCAAGACCTATTCCAAAGACGGAGTGGGTTTTTTTGGGAAACATTGCTCAGCAGCACAAGCTACAGCTGATGGCTGCTGCCACTTCTTCGGGGAGAAGATTTTTCTCTTGCTTGTGGCTTAGGTTCCTGGGAACGTTTGACTCCCCCAGCTCCAACCCTTCCAAACCCAACCCCCTGTCACATTTTAGTGGTAAAATAACATCTTTAAAAAGGACTCTTCCTGTTGTGTTTAAAAAGTGCTATGCATCACAATCTTTTGTGTATTTCATATACCAGGTCATAAGTGCGCATCCAGCATCTTCCATTGAGCATTTTATTCTGCTCCAGGCAGCATTCTAGTTCTGGGGGTTGCATCTGGGTGAGCAAGACGAGCCACTCTCTTGTGCCAGGCGCTGCCCTGTACTTCGGGCATGTAGCATCCACCAGCTACACACCTTGCCCTTGTAACCTGCAGGCTTGATGGAAGACAGATGATACAAAGTACAAAATAAAACATGTAGCTTGTGCTGTGGGGTAAGGGAGAGACAAGTGGCTGGGAAGGAGACGCCAGCCAGAGCTTCACCAGCAGCAGTGGCAGGGCCCGTCAGAGGGCATTGTGTGGTCCTGTGAGTGACTGTGGCAGCTGGAACGGGGCACTCACCCTGGAGGCTGCGACACAGGGTGCAGTGGTCACGATGAGAGATGTGGATCAAGGTGGGGCCAGGATCTTGTGGCCTGAGCAAGCATGTAGCGCTGATGCTGGCCATTGAGACAGGAAGTCCCGGAAGGACAAGGCTGGGGCCACTGGCGTTCAGGTTTGGACACTAAGTATGAATTGCATATCATGCATCCGCTGACGTAGTAGCTCTGGGAGCCTGTGTTGGGGAGGCGAGTGCAGGAGATGTGAATTGGGTGCTGTTGGCACACCCTCTGGGATTAAAGCCCTGTGACTTAGTGCACGTAGGGAGACAGGTTCATGGATGGGTCTGGGCATGCCTCGTTTGCAAGCAGGGAGAGAGACTGAGGGAGCCAGCCTAGGAGCAGAAGCCTGGGAGGCGGGTGCCGAGTGTGCAGCAGGGTGTGGCTCCCAGGGTCCCGCGGCCCCTCAGTTCCGTTTTGGGTCTGCCAGCACCCTTCTCCCACAGAGGATGGGATTGTTCCTTCTGTCATTTGTGGAGGCATTCGAGATCCAGCAACATACTCCAGGTCCCTGGGTCACACGCCCCGTCCTCTGTCTGGTCAGAGAAAGAATACCCTGAGTTTGGTATTCTTTGTTTTAAAACTGCAATTTGGAGGATCACCCAGAGAGAACAGAGTGACAGCAAAATGATTGAGAAGAAAGAGACGGGAAGAGCAAGCCCTGAGAGGTCCAGGAAGCGGGCGGCAAAGAGGTTTGCCAATTAATATGAAAACGAATCCTCCCTTGTCTCCCCTCTCCCCTGAAACCGGTGGGGAGATATTAATAGAGCAGTTCTGTTGCCTAGGAAGAAAGCAAATGGGCAATTAAAACTCCAGAAAGCTGAGCAGTGCGTGAGCATCATGGATTTGAAAGCCTGCATTTTAATTGCGGGAGATATGGCCGTGCTGGCACTTGGAGGCTGCGTGTGGGGTGGGGCTCTGCTGGGGGCCTGTGTCTGCCCCGGGGCCAGGGCTACTGGGGCTGTGCCAAGGCCACCACCCCACCCTCTGCCCATCCCATGCAGGAATGGCTGGTGCACCAGAATCTGGTTTTATCCCCACTCCCCCTGTGTCGTGGTGCTGCGTGCTGTGCATCTATCCTGTCCCAGGCTATGCGCCATCTGATGTCACATGTCTGGCCGTGCCTGCTAAGAGGTATTTTCTGGACATGGTGGAAAGTCGGGCTTGTCTCAGGGGATCCTCACATTGGGCGAAGTCCAGCAGCCGCCACCCTCTGACACCCAAGGAACGGGGGGAGCTATTGCTTAGCTGGATTCCAGGCCACATCAGCCCTGAAGGGCCACCGTGACACCCTGGTTTTGTCCTCAGAAGGGCTTTTCTTCCTGGCTCATGTTCTTACATCATGAATAACAGTCGTTTACTTGATGCCACCAGCCAGAGAAGCAAAAGAACTTACTGGACACCCCAGCAGACCCAGCCACACAAGATCCATGTTCAGAAGTAATGTGAATTTCATATCACCTCGTTTACGCTGTGGTCACTTTCAAAGAACTTGGATAGTTTCAGTGAAAATTTCCTAAACTACTAGAGTCCCAAAATGTGTGTCGGATTCCGTGTTTGGATTTCTTTCTCACCTTGAGGTGCGAGGGTGGCCTGCGTTTTGGAAAACTCCAGGCCAGCAGAGGGCAGGTGTTGGAAACATCACACCTGCTTCCAGAGCAGCATCTGAAGGGTGGCAGGACAAGCATGTGCCAAGGTCCCAGGCCACAGCAGCGACCATTGCTCCCACCTCCTGTGACGCCACCCTGTCAGGACATGTGCTGTGACATCCTTACCCACATCAGATTCAGGCCGCAGGGAGGAGAGGGGAACCCTATGAGGGGCCACGAGGAGCTCTTACGGCACTTACCTCTCAGTGCAGGAGCCCACTCTTCACTGAGCAGCCTCCACATGCGACCCCGGTCCCTCCACCACTCGGGTCC
>CAUYQU010023003.1:0-54226 GCA_963574635.1 Cheracebus regulus
TTTCTAAAATCTCTTCCTCTTTCTCTTTCATTTTTTCTTTCTTTTGCTGTTTCTTTCTTTCTCCTTTTCTCTTTTTCTAAAATCTCTTCCTCTTCCTTTCTCTCTTTCATTCTTTTTATTCTAAAAAAAAAAAAAAAGAAAAGAAAAGAAAAAGACTTTATAATAAGTTATTTTTAGTTTGTTTGGGGTGATAAATGCATGAATAACATCTATTTTAAAGAAAAGTAAATGATGGGGAAAACATAGGCAAAAACAAAAGCATGGACAAGAAAAGAATGATTTGCAGCTGAAAAATACAGCCTGTGGAATAAAATCTCAATAAATGTGATAAAATATAGCCTGGATACAGTTGAGGAGATAATTATCAAATTGAAGATAACAGTCTGTTTATCAAAAACCTACAGCAAGCATTATTCTTCATGGTGAAGCTCTGATAGCATTCTCTAAGTCTGGGATCAAGATGTGGGCTCTCCCTACCATCTCTTTAATTCAACATTATGCTACCTTTCATAGCCAGTCAAATAGTTATAAATCTAAGAAATGTGTGAGATCATTAAGAAGAAAATTATGAAATTTACAAAAGACATAAAGAAGTCCTAAATTAATAGAGTGGCATACTAAGTTCATGGATAAGAAGATGGAGCAATATAAAGACATGTCAAATTAATCTATTAATTCATTGCAATTTCAATTAAAGTTTCAATAGATTTTTCAGTAGAACTAGATGAAATTATTTTAAAATTGATATGGAAAAACAAGTGGCCAAAATAGAAAAAAACAAATAAGGAGGACGAAAAAGAGGAAGTTATGGCATAGGTTTCTAATGTTGCTGGGCTTCTTTGTATCAAACTACGTGAGGGGAGAGCATGAATAATTGCTCAACGGTGATGTATATGGGCCAGGCTTACAAATAGCTTTTACCCATCTGTTCACATATTTGCCATAACTCAGTCACATGATCACATACAAGTGCAAGGGAGGATGGGAGCCTTACTGCAGCCTGGGAGAAAAGAGAATTACCGGTGACCATTTAGCATTTTCTGCCACCAACAAAAGCCAGGTTGCAAAGTGAGAGACAATGTTGTACCAGAATACTTGGGTGAATGGTGATATGGTTTGGCTCTGTGTCCCCACCTAAATCTGTCCTTGAATTATAATTACCATAATCCCCACATGTCAAGGGTGGGACCGGGTGAAGGTATTTGAATCATGGGGGCAGTTTCCCCATGCTGTTCTCATGATAATGAATGAGTCTCACAAGGTGTGATGGTTTTATAAGTGTCTGGCATTTCCCCTGCTTGCACTCATTTTCTCCTTCCTGCTGCCTTGTGAAGAGGTGCCTTTCACCATGATTGTAAGTTTCCTAAGGCCTTCCCAGCAATGCTGAGCTGTGAGTCAATTAAACCTCTTTCCTTTACAAATTACCCCTTCTCTGGTATTTCTTCATAGCAGTGTGAAAATGGACTAATAGGACTATTACCAAATGACTGAACTAAGAAACCAACAGCAAATTTAATTACTTGGTTACTTTTTGTTTTAGCCATGGTTCTCCAGAGAACACAACCAGTATGATGTGTATACATATAAAAAGAGGTTCATTATAAGGAATTGGCTCACCTAAGTCTGGAGACTGGCAAGTCCAAAATCTGCAGGGTAAGCCACCAGGCTGGAGACCCTGAGAGCCAACAGTCCAGCTCGAGTCTGAAGTTAGCTTGCTATAGAACCAGGAAGAGCCAATGTTACAAAGGCAGTCTTCCAGAGAATTCTCTCTTCTCAGAGGAGGCCAGGTACTTTTGTCTGTTTAAACCTTCAACTGACTGGATGAGGCCCACACACATTAAGGAGGGCAAGCTGTTCTATCTAATGTCCATAAATTGAAATGTGAATCTCATCCAAAACACCCTTGCAGAAACACCAAGAATAATGTCTGATCGAATATCTGGATACCTCATTGCCCAGTCATATTGACAAGTAAAATTAACCATCACAATTTCAATCTGCATGTTTCTTATAGGATTACATGATAGTTAAAGATCATGGTTAAGAACAGGGCTTTGGAAGCAGCAGACCTGAGTTTGAATTCTCGTCCTGTCTCCTATTTGAGAAGTGACTTCACATCTATCTAAGCCTCAGTTTTCTCATCTTTAAAATGGGGATAGTAATAGGCTGTTGTGAGGATTTAATAAAATAATGCATATGACACTCTCAGCACAGGGCCCATCCCATAGTAGGTGTTGGTAAAAGAGAGTTGTTTTATTCATATTGCTGGGTATATCTGACACTATATCTTGAGTGCAGTACATATAGAAATACATGCTTTTGATTGGAAAAGCTAAGCGAGATTATCAAATCACTCTGGTTCAAAAGCCAGCAGTGTGGATGCCTGTTCTGTCTCTCAGGAAATACACAGGGTTGGGCACAGGGCCTCAGATTTTCATTTGGATACCCCAGCAGCCCCTCAATAAAGGCTGTTCACAAAATCCCCAGTATAGTCACCATGACAGTCCAGGTGTGAGCCCTGACTTCCACACATGAGCCATGGTGTTCCTCTAGCCTTGTTCATTCATTGTATCAGTAATCTACTGCCATGATAATGCTGCATAACAAATTATTCCAGAATTCAGTAGCTTGAAACAATAAGCATTGATTGTTGTTCCCAAGTATATAAATTGTCTGGACAGTTCTATTGATCTGGACCAGGCTAGGCTTGTCTTGGCTGAGCTCACCCTTGTGTTCCTGGTCGGCTGGCATGTTGCTGGGGGTCACTGGTTTAGGATGACCTCACTCACATGTCGATGGATGGCTGTTGGCTGGGGTGTCAGGCATGACAGGTTATGTGTCTTTCATAATCCAATAGGCTAGCCCAGGCTTGCTCACATTGTGCCTATACAGGGCAGCAAGAGAAAGCAGAAAAGCCACAAGATCTCCTGATGCCCAGGTTCATCACTTCTGCCACATTTCTTTCAGCTAAAGTAAATTACAAGCCCAGTCCAGTTTCAAAGGCCCAGGGTTGTGAGAAGGCTTGGTGTTAGGAACAATCGTAAGAAACCTCTGTTGTTAATTAGTGTCACCTAATTTAGCAATGAAATGTTTCTTCCCATATGTTCCTCGGGAGAGCCCATGGCATTGCTCTCCCACTCTTAAGAGCCAAAATTAAGGATGCAGAAGACTTATTTAATATCTTTACTTTGTTCAAGCCAGTTCACATGCACTTGTCCTCCAGCTTTTGGTGAACTGTTTTCAGACATGAACAGGTTAATCACCTTCAGTGAGGGTTGTGGGATGGTCCATTAATTCAGCATTAGTTCCAGATTTGGCTAGCCACTTTCTCACTGTGCATTTGAGCAAGCATTTTGGGAGATCTTGTCAGGGTCAATTATTAAATAATAACAAAATTAGTGCTGAGTTGAATTAGACATGGAATTGTCTTTTAGCTAAAAATTTATCTGTTTAGCAAGTACCAAACAGCAACCACGCAAGCCAAATTTAATCAGTGTCCATTAAAGTTTTATTTTAAAATATATATGTGCATATAAAGCATATGTATGCAGTTTATATGTGATATGTAGTTGACATAAGTATATGTTTAAGTATATAATATTTGGAGATATATAAGAGTATATATGACATACACAAATATAAGTAGGCTATAAATATATAAGTAGATGTAAGTACAAATATGTGATTAAATACATTTATTTAAAGTATATGTGAATCAACATAAATTGTACATATATTTTATTATATAATATGTGTAAGCTTCCAGGTCATTCCTGCAGCATTTTATTTAGCGTTTAGAGTAAAGGTAGTCATGAAGGACTCTCCCATCAAGTTAAACCATTACTAAGCACTTTGTCAAAAATCTCCAATGTGCTTTGCAAAAAAGCTGAAAGGCAAGTAGATAATGGTTTAATCAGCACTTTAAGTTTTCACAGAGCTTTAACACAAGAGCCAACCTCTGCAGTGACACCAGGTTTACATATCTGGATACATGATATGTGGATTTCATTCTTATTCCAAAGAGAATTTTGAGGCATAAAATATGTAGCCTTTATGGAGGCAGGATTTACTTTGACTCATACAGAGAAACAAACTGTGTGTGTGTGTGTGTGTGTGTGTGTGTGTGTGTGTGTGTGTGTGTGTGTGTGTGTGTGTGTGTGTGTTTTCAATTCTTGGATGTGATTTTTTTTACAGGGCAGGTGCAATAGCTTTGCTTGCCCCAAGAGGATGTCCCAAACAGTACACTAGTTGACACTGCAGAAATAGAAAATTCCTAGGGATATGTAGCCGATGAGCCCCTTTGCCCACATTTCCTGATTGTATGCCACAGTTTGAACAGTGAATGGAAAGACCTGTGCATTCCATAGGTCACACTCACACTGTTCCAGCAGACCTGGGAGTGTGATCCATTTGATTCAGTAACTGTTCTAGCCACCATTAAAATGGACTTTTCTGGCCAGGTGCAGTGGCTCACAGCTGTAATCCCAGCAATTTGGGAAGCTTAGGTGGGAGTGACTCGAGCCCAGGAGTTTGAGACCAGCCTGGGCAACATGGGGAAACCCCCATCTCTCCAAAAACTTATCCAGGCATGGTGCACACATCTGTGGTCCCAGCCACTTGAGAGGCTGAGGCAGGAGAATCACCTGAGCCTGGGAAGTCAAAGCTACAGTGAGCCAAGATTGCATCACTGCACTCCAGCCTGGGCAACCAAGGAGACCCTGTCTCAAAAAAATAAACAAATAAATAAATATAAATAAAACGGACTTTTCATGGTTGGATCTGGTCGTTTCAGATGATTTGTATCATTGGAATGTTTTGCATCTTGAATTCTGTTTGGGTCTGAAAACACAGCATTCTGAGGATTCAGTTTATACTTGTTTCAGTTCTCTATTGCGGCTTAACAAACCACCCCAAAATGGGGTGCTTTACAGAAAACTAAAAGGCAGATAATGATTTGCTCAGCACTTTAAGTTTTCACAGAGCTTTAACACCAGGGCGGACCTCTTCAGTGCCACAGGTTTTATTTGTATATGATACGGAGATTCATTCTTGTTCCAAAGAGAATTTTGAGCCCATGAGAGATGTAGCCAAATTCTTTTCACTGTGTATCTAATGTGTCTTTATATTCTTTCAAAGCCACGGGACCCGATGCGCAGGAGAAGTTTCTGCTGCCGCCAACAACAATATCTGTGGGGTCGGAGTAGCATACAACTCCAAGGTCGCAGGTAAGCCATCCCTGCCAAATAGTAGGCCCCTAGATGGCATCACACTGATCTCAAGGCTGATGGTGGCCCAGCAAAAACTCCCACAGGTGCAGGAAAGCTAGGATCCACAGATTTACCACAAGTGAAAAAAATCTGTTTCTTATAACCAGCACAGTAATATCCATACAGTTTTAAATTTTTAATTTAAGCATAATATAAATTCAAAAAAGTGAACAAATCTTATGTACACATCTCAATGACTTTTCCCAAATTGGCCATACCCATATAGCGATCAGGAAACAAAACGTAACCAGCACCCCAAAGCCCTTCACGTTCCCTTCCAGTTACTACCCAAACACCCAAGAATAACCATGATCTTGTTTTCTAACAGCAAAAATATTGGTTATTACCAGTTTCTGAACTTTATATAAATGGAATTTCAGTCACTATTCTTCTGTGCCAGTGCCAATAACATTTTAATGACACTCAAATATAAACTAGAGAGTACAAAGCGGGATGTACAAATTATCTGTAAACATACTCAGAGCTCTTCAAAATGTTTTGCACAATGGCACTCATCTTTAAAAAGGTAAATTCCACCTAGAAACTTTTTCTTATGTTTCATTGGGTAGAATACTTAACAAGCTCTTCTTTATGGAGTCTTTAGAAATGAGAGTGGCAAATTACCGAAAATTTAGAAACCAACATCCCTCTCCCATCAGAAAAAAAAAAGGAGAATGAGAGAGAAAGACAGTGACTGAGAGATTTATAAGCTTTCAACGAGATGTCTGAGAATGGAGTGACTCCAGTCTTGTTCCAAGTTTTGCATCAAATTGGTTCTTAATTTATTCAGGCTGAGTCACCCAACCAACCTTGTTTTTCTTTTCTTTTTTTTTTCTTTCTTTCTTTCTTTTTTTTTTTTTACAACTGTCTTGATATTTTCTTTTCCTGGCAATTTAATAGAAGCATAAAACTACTTTCTGCTGACACTTGCATTTCCGTGAAACTAAATAAAGGAAAAGTAACCTGTACAAACCCACTATTAACCTCTTTCAACACTGCTTGCTAAGAGGCTTGCCTGAACTGGGTGCTGAATTTCACAAAAGAACCCATCTGGCTGTTTCTGAAATGTAAATAGAGGAGGATTTTCCCCTGAGTTTCAGTTCTCTTTACTTTAATGCTGGCATGAAAATGTCAGGAGCCTTTATGAGCTCCGGGGAAAGAATACCACTTGGTTAATATTTTATAAGCCAGGCTCAGACCTGGGATGGTATCTAAGTGAGGCGAGTTCTCTACTCACAGGACAGAACTGGTAGCAACTGAAAAATTCAAACCCGAATTTCTTACACACCCAAGGTAACTGGTTTTTGGAAAAAGGTAAAATGACCACCTACAAAAGTGTTGATGGGAGCTCACACAGCTTTC
Organism: Cheracebus regulus; assembly: GCA_963574635.1. Taxonomy (NCBI): domain Eukaryota; kingdom Metazoa; phylum Chordata; class Mammalia; order Primates; family Pitheciidae; genus Cheracebus; species Cheracebus regulus. The sequence continues at coordinate 6,630 of CAUYQU010023003.1, forward strand.
TGGAGGTTCCTGGGAGCTTCTTTTTCCATCTGTTTCTTTTCCTTTTACTCCTCTTCTCTTATTACTTGTACTCTGAAAACATCTGAGCATTGAGTGCTCATCAAATGTACCTAATTCTTCTGCTCCCTTAGTTTGCACTCCCTAAGAGCAAAACCCGAGACAAGAATTCCAAGCAAGCAGTTAATGTGGGGGGTGGTCGCTGGAAGCTGGAAGCTGGAAGCCGGAAGCCGGAGTGAGGGAGTCGGGGAGGAAGACAGGAAAGGAATGGAGGCCAACCAAGTTAGTCTCATGGACAACAGGGTCCCAGTCCTGCAGGTGATTCTCTGAGGGAGTGTGGAGAACACCCCTCAGAACTGAACCTACTAAAGTGAGGAGGCTGTGAGATTAATCTGCCAGCTCCTATCATTCATTGTTTGGGAGTGGCTGCCTGGCCTGTCCAGCCTTCCAAGCTCACTTGGACTGAGTGGAGCTCCTTGGGCAGAGGACTCCCCCAGACAAAAAGCCAGGGAGCAGGCCAGAGGACCCCTGCAGGTACAGCAGCCTCTGCGTTGCCTGCTGAATACAGCCTGACACATGAAAGACGTGACTGGGCTTCCGTGAAACCCCAGGACAGCTAGGGCATCACAGCAATGCTTTGAGGTTCCAGAAACCAAGAACAGCCACCCAAAGATTTTGAGCAAGGGAGGCGCCTTTCTTTCTTTCCCCACTCCCTTAGCCCCAGCTTGGCTCCCCTGTGACCGCATACGCTGGTTCTAACTGCAAGGGTTGCGAGGCTCCAGTCCCATGCCTGTGCCTTAGGGCACCCAGCGTCCTCTGGCTCCCTGGGGAGACAACGTGAATTCTTGAGGTAGCACTGGAGAGTTACTCATGGATGGCAAAAACAGCAGAGTTTATCTTACAAATTTAAGGAAAACATTTTATTCATCCTGGCTGGCAATTCCAAAAGTTGGCTGGTTTTTAATTATTTACTAAAAATGAGCCAAACCCTCCAGAGAATCTTTCCATTCTGGAGCTTTCTGGGCTAAGGAGGTCTAAAGCGCCACCTGGTGGCCAACTTGGATCGTTGATTGTCTCAAAGTCGAGGTGTTCATTGCAGGTCAGGGGGACGCCCCCCTGCAACGTCTGAGATCCTTGCCCAGAACCCTTCCACACAGTCTCCAGAAAAAGTCCAAAGTTAAAATGCATTTGAATCTTAGTCCAGGAATTTACAAAAGAATAGTGGAGATGAGATTGTAAATTGAGTCCTCTGAACAGAAAAGAGAATTGAGCATCTCTTTATCTGCCTGTGTTCTGTTTATAAATTTTGCTCATTTTTCCATCAATGCTTCTGTCTTTTTCTTGTTGATTTGTAGGCATTCTTGGTGCGTCCCAGAGGTTAGCCCCTAACCCATTTTAATCAGTGCAAAGATCTCCTTCATTTCTCTTCACATCTGTCTGTTTCAAACTCTGTGACATGTAGATCCACACATATGGGATGTCCTCAAAGTCATCCTGCAGTCTTCAAGCTTTAATAGCCAACATTATTTGAAAGTTTATATGCATTTCCGTTTTGACTTATTTAGTTGTATAAATTTTGAAGAAAAATATTACATTTTTTTATTTTGAAAATGCCTTTGAGTAACCCTCTTTTGGAAAAGGGCCCCATTCTTTTCTTCTTTCCTTTTTCATTTTAACTTTTTAAGTAAGTGACATCGTCAACCAACAAGTCAAAAAATTAAAATTAAATGTGTTATTCAAAAGCCACAAAACCAATTTACCACAAACATAATGACCTTCCAAATGATGGTTCTTGCAAATTTGTCAAACGTATATTACTGAAAATCTTAAAGCTTGAGACTGCATCAAGGAGTCATAACACTGTCTCTTGCCTTCAGGCCTTTTGTGTGGTCCATAGTTACTGTAAGCACCTTCCCATTGCAGGAGACAGAAGCTGGCAGACTGGGCCCCTGCCCCACACAGCTCACAGTCGAGGAGGAGACAAAAGTAGGGAGCAAATTAAAAACATCAGATAACAATTCATGCAAGAGGACAGAGAGTAACGGGGGCTCAGGGACAGGAGGCAACTAGGGGTGGGTTTCTGCAGAGACTCTCAGAGCAGCCCCAAGATGGGACCAGGCCAGGTGGATTTGGTCCTACTCACCTTCCTTTTTAAGCCAAAGCATGCAGATTTACATGCTGGGCTTCAGGATGAGATCACCTTTGACTGAAGATTTTGAAATGTATTTTAAAACCACACTGTTGATCATTGTGAAAATGTCCTGAAGTTTCTCTACCAGCTATGAATTGCTTTCATATATTATTATCATTATTATTACTTTTGGCCAATGAATCTCATAGCACTGCAAATAAATTTATATTTTAACTGAGCTTTTCAATAAACAAGTAAAAGATCACTGTAAGTACAATGACTAGCAGTTTTCAGAACCTGAAACCTGGATGAGCATGAGCTTCCTCCTTAGCCTCCAGGGCTAACATTCATGAGCAGAAAATGTGGCATTGATGGGCACTGAGGTTTGTGGGCAGATGTAGCATTTACTGGAGGCAGGGGCAGGCACACCTTGTGCAACAGGAGCAGAGGCAGAGGGGATGCGTCTTGAACCCGCTGAGCCATGCAGCCCCAGGACACCAGGGCTAGCCACAGTGCATGCTGCACAGGTACTCGGGGGAAGACTCTAAATGAATGGAAGGGACCCGCAGAGTCACCTCTACTCATTAATGTGCTGTGCAGGCCTGCCCCAGCGGCAGATAGAAATGCTTGGTATGTGCCTGTGTCTGTCCTTGCCGATTAAATACACACATTAGCATTTTTAGGAATGTGAAGACACTGACTCCTAGCTCCTTTGATTTCTTGATCTCTCTCTCTCTCTCTCTCTCTCTCTCTCTCTCTCTGTGTGTCTCTCTCTCCCCCCGTCCCTCTCTCCCTCCCTTCCTTCCTCCTCTCCTCCTCTTCCCCCTTCCTCCTTCTCTCCCTTTCCTCTTTCCCTCTCCTCTCCCTCTCTCTCTACCTTCTCTCTCCCGCTCTCTCCTTCCCCTCTCCCTTTCTCTCTGACTGTTCTCCCTCTGCCTCTCTCTCTCTCCCACCCTCTCTGTCTCTCTCCCTCTATCTACGTTCTCCCTCCCTCTCCCCTTCCTCCCTCCCTCTCTACTCTCCCACTCCCTCTCTCTCCCTCTGTCTACTCTCTGGCTCTGCCCCCCATTGCCCTGTAGCTCCTAGAGCATGCAGGGGCAGAGGAGAGGCCCTCCCTAAAAACCCTTGGGTCACCCTGAGCCTCTGTCTTGGCTGCTAATGGTGCAGTTGCTTGCAAAATTAATACTGTATCTCATTCAATTAATGCGTGCCTCATTCCTCTCGAGCTTAACAAGATTAAAAGAATGTCGGGCGGGCGCCTGGCCCCTGAATATGAATGAGAGCCTTGCTCTCAGTCTGTGGCCACCCCATAATGTTAAAACAGTCAGAAGATTAATGCATGGTCACTCTGAGGTTCTTGTGCAGCACAAGGGGAGCCCGTGAGGGTGATAAGAGCTACAAAGAGGCAGAGGGTTCAAGGCACAGCTGGAAGTGCCATGCACCAGCCCTGGCAAAATCCAGGGCTCCCATTGGTTAGTTTGTGGGGTAGCAGAAGCCTGCTTTGGCCAGGGTTGAATTTCTCTCACCTTCCAGTTGAGGTGGGCCATTCAGTCCTGGTCATCTGGCCACTAGACAAGTTCAAGAGCATCTGAGCGAGTGAATGCCTCTCTCTGCTTATTTCCCACCCACAGAGTGGGCCTGACTTTTCACAGGAAGAAGCTACATTGATCAGTTTATTCTGTGGCTTATTGGCCGCCTGCATTAAATAAACTTTCTCAATAAAAAAAATATAGGTGGACCAAAAGCAAAATACATAGTCTTAAATTTCCTATCTCCTTAAAAAATAAACCATCAAATTTAACATCTGGAAAGTTCAAACTGAAGACTAGGCTTATTCTAGATAAGATTCCTCCAGGAGAAAGAATGTTAACTGATAACTGGATGTTTGTTGGCAAAAATGGTGATCTGACTTATGGGTTAATGATAGAAGATGGATAAGCAGAGCCTGTTATTCATTGTTCTGGACCTGTTATTTCTGTTGGGGAGAAAATCAACTAAATAAGGCAATAATGCGAGATATTTATTCACCAAATATTTGTCAAGCTTAAAATAAACACCAAGCATCATATTGATCCTCAAGGACACGGAAATGAACAAAATAGACACTTTCCCTCTACTCAAAGACCATGCCATCTAGTGGTGTATGAAACACTCAGATAAACTCTGTGATCGAAGGTTAAAGGTGCGTTGAGGTCAATTGCAGTCTGAGCACAAGAAGAGGACTATGAGCACTGAAGAGGAAAGTAAGAGCCTCGAGTCTCCTGAGGCCTGAAAGTAGCAGACCCTCAGCAAAAAAAAGCAATTTCTTGTCCGTTTCAGGTGTCTGGCAAGAAACTGAGTGGCTCTTACTTCTGATGATGTGCTTGCCATGTCAGAGAGTGAGGCTTGTGAAATAGTGTCCTTGAGGCATAATGTCCTTTGGCCATGGGGGACAAGGAAGGAGTATTGGGGTCCAGGTTTTGACTGTGCATGGCCCAACCCCTTCATTCCGTAATCGTGGTGGGTGGAAAGACTTAGGTCAGCTTCACTAGCGCTCTAAGCTCCTTGCCATGGAATCCTGAGCCCACTGACCCGTCCAGATGACAAAGTCTGTAGAGAGGAACATGGCCATATCAGCGAAGTTTTGAGGGTAGAGATGGAGAAACAGCACGCCCATCCCAATGGCAGCTGCTGAGGTCCCCCTGGAGAGGCCTTTTATGGATGGCCAGAGGGGGGTTGGAGGTCTAGGAGCACCACCCCTGTGGGGGCAGCGCAGACACCTTCACCCTGTGCTCCCTGGCTCAGGTTTATGTGCCCCACACTATTCTGGACTGCAGGTCCTTCCCAACATCTGGCAATAAATCACTCCCACGAGGCATCAGAGAACACAAACTTTACAGCAATGCTATAGGGAAGAAAGGAGAGGGGGGCGTCTGACACAGAACTACTAATACAGTTTAGAGCGGCCGTCTCAGCCTTTCTCTCCAAAGTCCCTCTCAGCTACAGTGCAACTGGGAGTTCCTCCTTCCTGACCCCACCCGCTCCTGTACTGCCCCTGCGCCTCTCTCTGCCCCTTGCCCTCTGCCCCCTGCCTGCTGAAATTTCTCCTCAAATATCAAATATCGATTGCCTCCCGCATCTATCATATGCAGTAGCTTTCTTTCTCCCCTAAAACTTGGCTGCAGCTGACACCCAGTTCTCTGAGGCTGGACTCCTACTTAGAAACAGGCTTATCAAAGGATCGCTCAGCAAAGGTGGTCTCTCCCATTAGGAATTCTGGTAAGGTTTGCTAGGGGAATAAATTGTCTTTAAATCACTACACCAGCAAAGACGTGGGTGGGATGCAGAACGGAGCCAGCAGGACTGTCTCCGCCTCTTTCTTGCTCCCTGGACTGCACGGTGTCCCCAGGGCACCCGAGGTCTCCCACCCTTCCAACCACACCCAGAGCTCAAGCCCTCGTCCATCTTCTTGTCTCCTGCAAACTGGGGAACCCAAACCTGGTGTCCTCTGCTCAACGTGTCCACAGGCATCCGCATGCTGGACCAGCCTTTCATGACGGACATCATCGAGGCCTCCTCCATCAGCCATATGCCACAGCTGATCGACATCTACAGTGCCAGCTGGGGCCCCACAGACAACGGCAAGACAGTGGATGGGCCGAGGGAGCTCACCCTGCAGGCGATGGCCGATGGCGTGAACAAGGTAAGCGGGCTGGCCCCCTAGGCCCCGGCCACTCACAGGTGGGAAAAAGTGGGTGGAGTGGTGAAGGCAACTGGGTGAACCACAGGGCCAGGAGAGCAAAGGCGGGGCGGTCACCCTGTGTGCAAGTCCAGATCCTACAGGAATCTGACAGCACAGGGGCTTAGCCATGCAGGGGGCTGACTGTGGGGAGGCCTGTGAAGGAGAAGGAGAGAGGGCAGAAGAGCCTCAGTCATCATGCCCGCCTGGCTCCTTCGCACGACAGTGGGAGAAAGGGGGTCGGGAAGGGAGGGTCTCAGACGGCAGTCCCTCCACCAAAGCTGCCCGTCACAGGCAGAAAGGGGCCTGCATTGGCACCCCCACCACCTGCTTAGTTGTTGGCTGGGAGCAGTACACAGGGCGTGAGGTCTCGGCGCACACGGCGTGGTAGATCCTGGGGGCAGCAGCCAGGACTGTGACCTCAACGCTCAGCACTCTCTGGGCAGGAGATCTGAGCATGCATTCTCACAGCCGCTGCTCCAGGGTTAGCCCCGGCTTGGACAGAGCCAACGAGAAGGAAGCAGGGCAGTGCCTGCAAAGGGATGAGATGCAGGTCAGTGCTGCATAGGGAGGGGAAGGGGGCCTTTCTCTGAGATACTGGGGCTGGAGCCACCCCAGACCAGACACAAACCCAGGCTCAGGGACCAGAGGATTTCCGGGCTCCACCCTATCAGCAAGTGACTTAACCTGGCCTGTAAAATGATGATGATAATGTGGGGTCACGGAGTCACTGTGATGTATAAATGAGATGAATATGCAAGCGCTTGGCACTGAGAAGTGCCTGCAAAGGGTCAGCATTTGTCTCAGCCTCAACTGTCACTTAAGCAACCACCCCAAAACTTCATTGCACAGAACACAACTCCAGCCAGGCGTGGTGGCTCACGCCTGTAATCCCAGAACTTTGGGAGGCTGAGGTGGGCAGATCACCTGAGGTTAGGAGTTCAAGACCAGCCTGGCCAACATGGCGAAACCCTTTCTCCACTAAATACACAAAAACTTAGCCAGGTGTGGTGGCGGAGGCCTGTAATCCCAGCTACTTGGGATGCTGAGGCAGGAGAATCACTTGAACCCAGGAGGCAGAGCTTGCAGTGAGCTGAGATCACGCCGCTGCACTCCAGCCTGGGCGACAAGAGTGAAACTTTGTCTCAAAAAAAAAAAAAGTAAAAAGAACACAACTCCTTTACTACACTTGGGATGCTGTGGGTCAGGAATTTGGACCAGGTACATTGGTGATGGCACATCTCTGCTCCACGATTCCTGAGGTCTCAGCGGATATACTCTTTACTTGCGCGTCTGTTACCAACCTGTTGTGACTTCACCAGCTGATCCAATGCACCCGCATCCTTGCCACACGTGGCACAGCTCCCATCCCTTGACTTACACAGTCTTCTCAGGCCTGTCCTCACTGTCAGGCCGACAGCAGTCCCCTCCCTGTGCTCCCAGAGGACTGTCTGTCATCAGCCTGGACGTGGGACTCACACAGCAAGGTCGTCGCTGTGTGTGGAGTAACGGTGATCTGGTGCCGAGTGAGGGAAAGGACAATGTATGAGATTTCATGTGTGGGCTTTTGGATCTCCACTTTAGGAATTTTTTTTTTAATTTGCTTCTTATATTTTGGTAAATTTCAAATAGATGAAATGGCTATAGAAACCAGCACCATTATAAATAAATTATAAAATGCATCCGTTCCACATACACATTTAAATTATGTAGTCTGTTTATGGAAAATGCATAAACTCATTACTTATATGTGGATAACACTATTAAGTGAATGTACAGAACACCATGTGTTTAACACCAGCATAAAAAAGAGAATATTGGAGAAAATAAGAGTGGCAATTGAAGGCTGCTTTTCCATACTCCTCTTGAGATCAGAGAACATGTGTTTTCCTGCCCAGACCATCCTCAAGAGCTGGCCAGGGGCTTGGGTGTAGAATTAATGCAGACACTAATGTTACGGTTGAGAAGCTGCAAGTCACATCGAAATCTATGACTACAGTGGATGCCACTGGTGCCCACCGAGATCCCCTTTACCAGGCAGGTGTGGGGGCCACCCCAGCTGCTGTGAGTGTTGGCTACTTATGGCTCACAGCGGACCCACTCACAAAGCATTGCCCTGAAGGATGGAATCTTCTCTCCCAGAAAGCTATGATCCCCGACACCCAGGGCACAGCCCACAGCCAGTGACTCAGACAGGAGCCTGCTTGCTTCCAACAGGGAGGAGTCTTCAATGTAATTTATGCTCCAGAGCCATCTGTAGGCCAGGCCAAGGCTAGGCTTTACCCAAGACTGCATAGCTTTGCAGTTCCTTCCCCTCTCTATCTTACTTCACTCCATTGCTCACAGGTCGCTCCTGAGAGCCCTCCCTCAAGGAATCTGGGGCAGCTGAATCTCTGTCTCAAGCTCTGCTTCTAGGGAGCACCTCCCACAAACACTGCCCCAGAATTCACCTATTAGGTTTCCCTTTTTCCTCTGGCTGCCAGGAAGCTTAGAACTAAGTGTGTGCCTATTACCATTGGTTTTTTTAGACTAGATTTTCTACCTTCTTTTTTTTTTTTTTTTTTTGAGACAAGGCCTCACTGTGTCACCCAGGCTGGAGTGCAGTGGCACAATCTCAGCTCACTGCAGCCTCAACCTCCTGGGCTCAAGTGATCCTCCTGCTTCAGTCTCTCGACTAGCTGGGACTACAGGTGCACAACACCATGCCCAGCTGAGTTTTTGTAGATATGGGGTTTCACCATGTTGCCCAGGTTGGTTTCAAATTCCTGGACTCAAGAGATCCTCCTACCTCAGCCTCCCAAGGTGGGATTACAGGTGTGCACCACCACACCCAGCCTCTTCTACCCCATTTTTCTCCATCTTATCACCATGCACAGCCTCCAAAATCATCCCTCAGCTTCTGTCCCTGTGGCCTGTGTTTATATTCCTAGTGAGTCTAAGCCTCTGAACAGTAGGCAATGTAAAATTTGTAAAAGAACTGATGGAATGAGCTCAGTCTGATTAGATTATATTTAGGCAGGAGAAATCTAATTTTGAATCCTTACTAAATTGTTGCCTGCTTACACACATTCCTTGTCTTACCAGACTAAAGCATCTCACTAGACAAAAATTGGCAAGTTCACATGTAACTTCCCCAGGGTCTCAGCCCTAAACAAATAGTAAACAATATTTCAAACAAAGTGGAAGCCTTCAGCTCAGGGGCTGGCCAGCCTTGGCACACAGGCTGGATCTAACCCCCAGACTGGCTTTGCAAAGTCAGTTTCCTTGGAACAGAGCCAGGCCCTTCCAGGCCTTTGTGACACTCTGGGCACCTCCAACCACAGCTGTCACAGGCCTCTGGGGAAGGAAGCACATAGGGCACCGAGGGAGGGGGCTCATTTCTCAGAATCAGGCTTTTCTGGCTGCTGGCCCATGTCCCCATCTTCACTGAAGAGCCAGCACTACACAACAGCAGATCTCTCCTGTTGCAGGGATATTTCAGCAGGTGGAGAGCTCCTCTTGACAGTGGAGAGTCCTGAGTTTTAACCTCAGTCCTGGCCCCAGTGGCTGGGGAACTTCAGACTAGTCAGTACCTCCATTCTTCACCTTCTGCAAAACAGTCTGAGACAGTGCTTCTCAAAGTGTGGCCACAGTCCACCTAGGAGAGTGAAAAATGCAAAACCTCAGCGCCTCCTCCCCCCACCCACCCAACAGATGCCGCATTTTAACAAGATCCCATTAAACTTTGCAAGATGTTGCTCTACATGATCTTGAGGATCCAAATCCTGTAATCCTGAGATCCTAAGACCCTAAGATATGGTTTCTTAAAAGCCACAATGAATAGAAAAGGGCAGCAGAGGTGACTCATTTCCGGAAAGGAGCAGCCCTGTATTTCCTCATCAGGGTGACGGGTTGGATGGGTGGGTTGTGCGATGACTGAGCCACACGGCATTTGTCCCTGTGTTGAAGGAACAGAGACCTAGGTAGCTCAACTAAATGGGTTTCTGGTAAGAATGCACCAGAAGGGGCTGAGTGCAGTGGCTGATTCCTGTAATCCCAACACTTTGGGAGGCCAAGGCAGGTGGATCACCTGAGGTCAGGAGTTCAAGACAAGCAGGACCAACATGGTGAAACTCTGCCTCTACTAAAAATACAAAAAATTAGCTAGGCATGGTGGTGGGCACCTGTAATCCCAGCTACTTGAGAGGCTAATTCAGAAGAATTGCTTGAACCCAGGAGCCAGAGGTTGCAGTGAGCTGAGATTGTGCCATTGCACTCCAGCCTGGGCAACAAGAGTGAAACTCTATCTCAAAAAAAGGGAATGCACCAGGAGGGATCAGGGCAATCAGATGGATTCAGGCAAGACTTCATAGTGCCTGGGACCAGTCAGGCGTCCTGATCCAAGGTGGCTGCAGGACACCAGCCCCAAGAGTGTGTGGTCACGGGGCTAGGCCACGCCCACCCTGTCTGCTTCTTCCCAGATCTGTGGCTCTCACTCTCCAACCTATCTTTCCTCTTCCTTGAGGCTTATGCTTAGAAGTGTTTCCATTTGGATGCCACCCCATTGGCACCCTTGCTTCTTACAACCTGTCGGCCTCTGCTCCAGCTGCCACCTGCCCTAGATGCTTTCAGGGAAATTTTGGTCCAAAATTAGGGGAGACACCATCCCCAAGATGAGGCTCCAAAACTAAGAAATGTGGTTCTGTTGGAAAGGTTCAGAACTTGCAGGGTCAGAGGTCAGTCAGAAGGTTTCCAGCAAAACCCCTTTCTTTCTCCTCTGAGAACATCAAAGGATAGTTGTCTATATTCACAGTCTTCTTAGGTGTCTGATGGAGCAGTTTCTTCTGAGCTGTTGAATTCTTTCAAAGGTCTGAACAGAAATATAAGACTGTATGCACCTGTGTTAGTCCATTTTCATGTGGCTAGTATAAGACTGGGCAATTTACAAAAGAAAGAGGTTTATTAAACTTACAGTTCCACATGGCTAGGGAGACCTCACAATCATGGTGGAACATGAAAGGCATGTATTACGTGGTGGCAGACAAGAGAAGAGAGCTTGTGCAGGGAAACTCCCCTTTTTAAAACCATCAGATCTCATGAGACTTATTCACTATCATGAGAACAGCATGGGAAAGACCCAGCCCCATGATTCAATACCTCCCACTGGGTCCTTCCCACAACATGTGGAAATTCAAGATGAGATTTGGGAGGGTATACAGCCAAATCATATCAGCATCTCTTCTGTTGCAGGTTAAACCATGTCCCTAAATATTCATATGTTGGGGTCCTAATCCCCAGTACCTCAGAATGTGACCTTATTTGGAAATAGGGTCACTGCAGATGTAATTAATTAAGATGAGGTCATAATTGGAGTAAGGTGGGCCCCTAATCCAATATGATTGGTGTCCTTATTTCAAAGACCAAAAAAAAAAAAAAGAACAGAAACACAGAAACATCTGGGCACAGATATGCACACAGCATGTGAAGATGAAGGCAGAGGCTGGAGATGCATCTGTAAGTCCAGGAAAGCCAGAGATGGCCAACGGCCCACCCGGAGCTGGGAGAGGCATGGGACAGATTTTGTCTCCAGAACTTCTAGGAATGGAATAGAATCTATTACTCTTCAGAACTTCTAGAGCTGAATCCTATTCCTAGAAGTTCTGGAAATGGAAGTGTCAGCAAGGTTGGCTGACATGTCTGTCTCCAGAACTTCTAGGGAAGAAATTTCTGTTGTCACGTCACCCAGTTTGTGGTCCTTTTGTGGTCCTTTGGTAGCAGCCCTGGAAAACTAATGCACCTTCCAATCTTAGAACGGATGGTCACGGATGGTCGAAAAAGAGGTTTGGCAGTGTGGGAATGACCTGGTCACTGTTCAAGGTCACCTTGATGTCACCTGGCCCTCTCCTTTACAGCCGAGATGGTCAATAGTTGATCCAATTACAACTTTTTTCTTGTTCAGGACCTTGAGAAGTCTCCCTCACTCCCTTCTCTGACATAGCTTCCTCGAAGGAATGAGCATGGGCAAATGCTCATGATGCAGTCCTAAGAGAGAAAGATGTTTCCAAGTTGGGGACAGTGCTATGCTGAAATGCTCCCAATAATATCACATTGGTAGCCTGAAATCAGACATGGAAATTGACAAACACTATAAATAAAGCCCTTTTATGTCCCCCTCAGAGAGCTGGTTGTTAAACATTTCCCAGCACACTCCTCTTTAGAAGACTCTTCTGACTTCCCTTAAATTATAGCACTCACATACCTATGTGTTTTCCCTGCAAGTAACAGCCACCCTTCCCTCATGAGTCTGGAAGTTCCTTTTGGGAAGTGGAGAAACTGGAGGAAAAACACCTGAAACCTCAAGGTTTTATGTTTCCCCAAAATGACAAGTTTCCCAACCAGAGTCCTAAGTTACCCCAAGACTGTGGAGGACAACTTTTCTAAGTAAGTCAAGGAAAGATCTCACACCTTAAGAGATTCAGCACTTTTACATTAAAGACAAAGATCCCAGAAACACAATTATGAAATGGGAAACAGAGTCCTTGAAGTGAACATCACGGTGACAGCAGCTAAATGTCCATTGCTACCCTGTTTAGGAAATAATGAAGACGCTTTATTACAAGATTATGCCAGTCTGCTGTTGAAATTCAACCCATCTGAAACAGCAACAGAAACCCTGACATTTGAGTGACACAATGCAATTTACAGAGAATGGCTGCCAACAGGATCGGGTGGCAGGAAGTGATGTCCCTGCACTGTTTCAATGCCTGGTGTCCTTAAGAAGTATTTAGGATGAAACTTTTGATGCACAGACGGTGTGTTTCTTTATTGCATTATTCACTGTGTGACTGGAGAGAAACGGTTACACATCCAACCCCCAGACCAAGTGACAGCAGGTGCCCAGGAGAACATTTAGCCGATCCCCCTTTCCTCAGCAGACATGGATTTTCACTGAGAGCCACTTTTTTTTGACACCTGAGGCCAAAAGAAAGTCAGGCAGGTAGGCGATGTCTGCCCTCTGTCCAAACTGACAGGACAGATGGTGGAAGTGCTCCACACCCCTGGGTGCCCCCATCATTTTCCACGGATTTCTGCACTGTTCCACTCCTCTCAAAGCGGGATATCTCTCTCCCCTCCATCTGTAGCCTCCCTGGCTGCAGGTGAAAAGGCCCTTTCAAGTGTGATAGTCCTGCAAAACATGCCGAGCCCGCTGAAGCTTAAGAGAAAAAATTGTTATGACTGATCTTCAGGTGACAGCATGAACATCTTTTAGAAAGTGGAGTGAGTATAATGAAAAATACATGATTTCTCATTTGACTTTTACCCGAGCAGTGGGAATAAATTTCCCCAAGCAGTGGGAATAATGTTTTCCTTGTCTCAAGGTGACAATTTTTGGACAGCATTGTAGCATTTTGGAAGTGAGGGTGCATTGTGCATTAGTGAAGGTTTTCTCCCAGTGACTTCCACTGTCTGGTTTACTCTAAGGGAAAATCCACCTCTGAAAGGCAATCTTCACATGAACAAAGGAGTCCGATAATTACCTGTTACACAAAGGCACTTCTTACATTTGTCTTTGAATTTTAGCATCCCTACATTGTTTAGCTTGACCAATGTAGTAAGGATTAAAAGGAAGAGAACAAAAAGGAGACAGATAAGAGACTTTTATGGGGCACACATTGTTTGCCATAGCTCTCATCATTTCCAATTGTCTGACGCCTGTTTCACACAAACATCACCCACCTGGTTCCTTAGAGATTTGAAGTTTGCACCTCCTACATTTGCTTAACAAATACTAAAGAGAAGTGGTGAGGAGAGGCCAAGAAGGAAATCCTTTTTTCCTTTTATTTATTTTAATCTTTAGCTTTGTAGACCACATGTTGGGTTTACAGTTACAGCATTTTTCACACTGTGTATGGGAAGAGAGTGACTGTCAGAGATCCCTGAATTATGAAAGGGTTCAATAATTGACTTCTGTCTCAGTTTTGGATCTCTTAGAAGCAGATCCTGAGGCAAGATTTGGAAAGTAGTTTATTGGGGAGGTAAAGAGAATACCAGTAATGAATGGGAGGTGTGCAGGAAACAGGACCAGTTAAGGGGATGTTATCCTGCCAGCCATCACTCTCAGCAACTGGAGCATTTAATGCCACTGGGAAACTTTAGAAAACCACATCAGAACTTTGGAACACACCCCAAAGGTGTCCCACCCTGTGGCCAAAGAGCTGGAATAAAACCCATTAATGAAGTTTGTTCCCAAAAGGTTGTAAATGCCCCAGTGCTTTCAGCCTGAGGATGATGCACAGAGCAGCCTTCAGCCTCTTGGGAGGAAGCCCTTAGACAAAAAGATGTGTGCGTATACTGATATTTGGAAACTCCCAGGCACAAGGAATTCTAAGGTCCAAGGGATATGGGCCCACACATAACTGCGAAAGTACAGTTTAAGCGAAACCTAACCTGAGGCTTAGAGTCATCATTCTCTGGATAAATAAATCACTAGCAAGGTGATGTGTTTACTGTTCAGGAATAGGATGTGACACTTGCAAAGAGGGAGCTGGAAAGAACAGCCATTATGGGACACAGCATCTTATTCTGCTTCAACAATCAGAAAGGGAACTCGGGTAACGCTAAAAGGTCTTGAAAGTGACAACTGATTCATGAACTTCTTTCCACGACTTGAGGAAATGCAGCCACCCAGGGCAACCCTGGCACACCTTTTGCTGGCCCTAATGACTACATGCCAACTTCTTCTTAATCACTCTTCGGAGTTGCTGTTGGAGGGAATATTTTAGGAATATTTAAAGACAAGGCTACAAAAATTCTCTAGGGTACAGATGAGATGAAGCATTGATTGTTTGTTCCCCAAGGGGCTGCAAAGGGCAAAGCACAGATCTCAGGTCTTCTTCCAGCTGGAATGTATGGACAGGGACCACTTACAAGACAACCACCATCCAGGAAAGCGGGGGACAGAGGGCTGCCTGGGAAGACAGTGATTAATCAGGCGTGGGCGAGGGGAGGCTGCAGTGCCACCTGCTGAAATTTAATCAGCCATAGGTCGGACTCCATGGCAGCGAGTGCCAGGGCCTCTGGCAGACAAGGAATGCCTCCTGCCAAGGAGCTCTCAGGATTACTCTGCTAGCCCAGATTTATGCTCTGCGGCCAGACGAAGGTCGCAGCTGAGCAGAACTGCTGCAGCGTGGAGTCTGCAGCTCAGCCTTGGAAACAGCTGGTGCTGTTACCATCCCTCCTTTCATTTTCTGGGTTAAAGAGAACTACGAGAAAAGTCTGGTGGATTTCAGGTGATCCTTGTGACCAACTGTCTCATTTTCCAGGGACTTTCCTGTTTTTAGCACGGAAAAGTCTCACGTCTCAAGAAATCCCTCAATCCTGGGCAAACCAAGAAAGTTGGTCACCCACGCTTTGGCGTTATTGGTAGCGTTGGCCCACCTGAGCCCAGTGAGAAAGTCACCCCAGGTTAGAGGTTGACGTGAATGTAACCTCAGCAGCACTTCTGACATCAGAAAGATTCATCACCACGATGCCTGGATCCTTCGAGTAGTGAGACAGAATAACACAGGATTCTGGCCTCCAACGAGGTTATACAGAAAAACAGACAATAATTAAAGACAACCACAGGTGCCATCAAACACTGAATCAAGGTGAGGATTTAAATCAGAGGCCAAGGCCGACTGCACCATCCTTAACTTGGCTTTGCCAGAGAACCTTATACCCTACTCCCGCTGAACTACCACAGAACCCAGAGGGGCGCTACAGAGTCTGGCACTGATCAGTGAAAGTTCCAAACTACGGTGGCTCACGCCTGTAATTCCAACACTTTGAGAGGCCGAGGTGGGTGGATCACCTGAGGTCAGGAGTTCGAGACCAGCCTGGCCAACATGGAGAAACCCCACCTCTAAAAAAAAAAAAAGAAGAAGAAAGTTCCAAACTAGGAAGGATACTACCTATCATCACTCCCACTCACAAATCATTGATTAAAATGACTTATAAGACCTCACTCAACCACAAAGAGACCTGGTCATGGGCTCAGACCATTGACAGTTTGAAATATTTAGCAAGCAGCAGCAGCAACTACCACAGTGTGCACCTAAACAGTTAGGTAGCTCAAGACGTAACCAGTTTACCTAGTGAGGACAAACATGCAAATGTCAAAGATGTCTGTGAATAGTCTGAATAAAACTTTCATGAACTATGAGTGCAGAAAGGCAATATTCATAAATCAATACATTGTTTTATGTACAATTTAAAATATGTGTTTATTTTTAAATTCATATTTTAATAACAGATTAAAGTAATATAATGGAAAAATGTCTGCAAGTCTAAATGCAATACACAAAAGAAAAAGGAAAAACAGAGTAAATATATATATGCATCTAGATAATAAAAATCTAGCTCAGTTTCTTAATAGGGGAAGAGCTCTTACAAACCAATAAAAAATAATACTGTTAGGCCAGGCAAGGTGGCTCATGCCTGTAATCCCAGCACTTTGGGAGGCCAAGGTGGGCAGATCACTTGAGGTCAGGAGTTTCAGAGCAGCCTGGTCAACATGGTGAAACCCCGTCTCTACTAAAAAAAAAAAAAATTAGCCAAGCATGGTGCTTGCTATGTGCCTATAATCTCAGCTACTCAGGAGTTGAGACAGGAGAATATCTTGAAGCCGGGAGGCAAAGGCTGCAACAAGCTGAGATCACACCACTGTACACCAGCCTAGGTAACAGAGATAGACTCTGTCTCAAAAAAAGAATACTATGAAAGAAAAAGAATGGGCAAAGGATATTATCTTTTGGATATTGGAGCTTTGCTAAATTACTCACAAAGCAAGAATACAAATGAGCAGGAAAGACACAAAAAGATTCAACTTTAGTGAAAAAATATATAACTCAAAACAATGAAGTACTATTTCTGCCCACCAAATTGGCAAAAATATTTTTAAGAAGTAACAATTCTAAATCATAACTCATATGAACTGCATATGGAGTTCTCATGCACTGCTGGTAAACACCTAAACTGTTAACAAACTTTATCAAGAGCAATAATATGGCAGATGGACCAAGAATCATCATTCATTTTTTTCACTCAAAATTTCCTTTTTTAGAAATGTTGCCTAAGAAAATAAAGATACCAAGACATGTATAAGATAATGTTCATTTTAAACATAAAGTACTTTTTTAAAAACTAGAGGCAATATTCCATGTACGTTCAAGAAAAGGTGTAAATAAATTGTAGAATGGCTATGGAATAAAACTAATAAAAAATTATGATGTAGAAGATTATTTAATCACATAAAGAAATGTTAATTATATAATAGAAATACATTTTAAGCAGGCCAAGAAAGTCGATCTATTTTTATTATCCCAATTTCACTTTCAAGACTCTTCTTATACTTTGCATTTATATGTAAAATTGGCAGAGATCCACAAAATATCACCAGTGATTATCTATTTATGTAAGATTATAAAGGATTTTTATTTCCTTCATCTTCTATATTCCAATTATTCTACAATAAGTATTATTTTCATACTAAAAATGCAATAACTTTTTCTAAGGTATGCTAATGTTGTATGAAGAAATCAAGGTAACTGGAAAAAATTACTATAATTGCATGTTTACAAAAAGATAAGCTCTCCCAGGCTTGCCTCACGAGGGGTCTGCACCCTGCACCCTTACCAACCCTGGACTGGCGCCTGCTCTGGTCATTAACTTGGGACACTATCCATTGGTTAGGGTGAAGGGACTGACTCACTTTAGCTGCAGGTTTCTCAAATTTCTACCTCCTCAAATGTAGGTGATGCCCTGGGAACACAGCAAGCCACTGTACCAGTCTCTAGCTGGAATGTCACCCTAGCTGACAGTAAGCAATTTGTAACATTCTTTTTATATGATGAGCAAAATAAAAAAATTCACGTGAACGTTTCAGAAATTTTGGGCTTGTGAGAGTCTGCTTTAGGTCATGCCCAGCAAGTTCCAACTCACTGCCCTTTACCACTGGGATCAGCAGGGTTTCTCATCCTGGATAGAATACTGGATACTGCTTTGTCAGTGATGAGGAGGCTGTCCTTTGCGTACTTTAGTAGTCTCCCTGGCCTTTATCCACTAGATGCTAGTAAAACACACACAGTTGTGACCACCAAAAATGTCTCCATCACTGCGCCCTAGAGCAAAAGTCCACAATGGTTGAGAACCAGGGCGGTTAAGTACATGCCATAGTGCTTAGGTTAAAAGTTTCCATTTCACGAAAACTTTTGAAAAACACTATTATCTCACCAAATTCCAAAAGAATTCAAAGTGCAGTTGCACCACTCTTTTAATTTCAACTAAATGAACTTGCCTTTTTTTTTTAAAAAAAAAAAAAAAAAAAGGGTCTTATTTTGTCACCCAGGCTGGAGTGCAGTGGTGTACTCAAACTCCTCAAACTCCAGGGCTCCCGAGTAGCTGGGACCACAAGCGTGCCCCACCACATAAAGCTAATTTTTTATTTTGTACAGATGGGGGTGAGTGGGGCTCTCGCTACTTTGCCCAGGCTGGTCTCAAACTCCTGGCCTCAAGTGCCCCTCCCACCTCCAGCCTCCACCTCCCAGAGTACTGGAATTACAGGCATGAGCCACCAGGCTGGCCTACTTGTCTCAGGCGACTGGGGCTGCAAAGGCATAGTGCACATGACATAAATACAGGGAATCATGAATAATTAGGGTCACAATCAATCTGCCCCTCACTGAGCACGTGCTGCAAGATTAGGGCAGAGACCCTGCCCCCCAGCAAGCAACCCCGCCCCTGTAGACCCAGCTCTGCCCACAGCCCTGGCTCCAGGGCCGTGGCCTCCCTTTGTCCTCCAGCTCCAGGGTCACCCTCTAACCTATGGGTAACTTCCCATTTCCGTTTTGGGTTTCAGGCTTTTCTTAATCACCTGTTCCCTGGATAAAATTCCCTCTGTTGACCTGCCAAGTGTGGCAATATTTGCCTGGCTGAATCTCGATTGATACATTGTATATTTATTGGGATAATGTTACATTTGTATATTAACGTAGGCAAAATTGACATCTCTGTGATCCTGTCTTTCTATTCAAGAACATGGCCAATATCTTTCCATGGGATCAAATCTTCATCTTCATTCTCCCTTCCATAGAGTTCAGAGAGTTTCAAAGCCTTATTTTAGCACTTCCTTAGCTTTTTTTTTTTTTTTTTTTTTTAAGTTTGTTGAGTTTCTTCCTAAGTATTGCATCCTTTGTGTGGCTAGTATAAATGGGACTGCCTGTAGGGTGGCTGTGGGGACTGAATAGGATAATATGTAAAGTACTTAACAAGTCCCTGACATGTAGTAAGTGCTATAGAAATGTTTGCTGTGATTGTCAGCCTTTGTTTTCTGCACTTTCTCCTCTAACAGGTTATGGTTTATATGTGAGCCATAGTTGTTCTGTTCAGGTGAAGCTGAGAGGCAGAAATGGCTCATAGGGCATTATTTCAACAGGAAGTATGTGCTACTATGACAAAATACAACAGACAGGGTAATTTATAAAGAACAGAAATTTATTTCTTACAGTGCTGGAAGCTGGGAAGCCCAAGATTGAGGCACTGGCAGGTTCAGTGTCTTGCGAAGGCTCCCTCTTTGCTTCCAAGATGGTGCCTTGTTGCTGTGTCCTGTAGAGGTGACAAATGCTGGGTCTTCACATGGTGGAAGGGTTAAAAGGGGCCTAGCTATTTCCCTGGAGATCCTTTTATAAGGGCAGTAATCCCATTCATGAGGACAGAACTCTCACAACTTAATTACTTCCTAAAGCTACCTCTTAAGACTATCACATTGGGTCTTACATTCCAATATATGAATTTGGTGGGGGACATATAAGTTCAAACCAAAGTAGGGTGGCATGCCAGCAACAGCCCCATCCCATAACCAGCTCTCAGTACTCTTATGGAGGTCCTTTCCCCGCTCATTTCTGCCCCCAGAACTCAAGGTTTTTCCTTACTGGCCCACCTTCTCCAGAAGCCAGGGACCATTTGGTGGTAAAACCCAATCACTAGAAGCAAGGACACAATTATTGTTACCTCATATGTCCTATCTAGCTTAAGAAAACAAAGTTTAATATTCCTAGAAAACCAAGTATTCTTGTGGGCAAATCTGATGGTTTAAAACAAAATTAATGCTTGCTGTTTACTGTTCAGAAACAGGCTGACAGTTGCTCTCTGTGTATCAGTGAGCTGGCTACGTAACAAACTGCCCCAAAACTCAGTAGCTTAAAATAACAATCATTTCATTTTGCTCTTGGCTCTACAGGTCAGTGGGGATGTTCTGCTGATCTGGACCAGGCTTGGCTAATCTTAGGAGAGTGAGCTGGAGACTGGGATCAAGGATGGCCTCCTTCCTGTGCCTGGCAGCTGGCAGCAGGGGGAGTGAATTTGTCTGGAATACTTGTCTCTTATCAATCAGTAGGCTAATCTAGGCTTATCTTCACGGTGCGATGGAGTTCTGGGAGAGATCAGAGAACACAGGCGTTCTTGAGACTTATGCTTGGAACTGACACAGAATCACTTTCCAACACATTCTGTTGGCCAAAGCAAGACATAAAACCAGCTTTGGATTCTACGGGTGGGAAATAGACCCCTCCTTTTGATGGGTGGGGCTGCAAAAGCATAGTGCACGGGGCATAAATACAGGGAATCATGAGTAATTAGGGTCACAATCAATGGGCTGCAAAGGCATAGTGCACGGGGCATAAATACAGGGAATCATGAATAATTAGGGTCACAATCAGTCTGCCACACTCCCCGCACCAAGAAAAGAATGTTTAGCATTGATTTCCTTCATTTTAGCAAAGGTTGCTTCACCTCACTGGCAGCCTGCATGTGGATTGATTCAGGAGAAAGTTCTGCAGATAGCCTCACTCATTTATCATGATTCACATCAGTTGCACTTTGCTATTTTTTTTTTTTTTTGAGACAGAGTCTCGCTCTGTCACCCAAGCTGGAGTGCAGTGGTGCGATCTTGACTCACTGCAGTCTCTGCCTCCTAGGTTCAAGTGATTCTCCTGCCCCAGTCTCCCTAGTAGCTGGGATTACAGATGTGCATCACCATACCCAGCTAATTTTTGTAGTTTTAGCAGAGACAGGGTTTCACCATGTTGGTCAGGCTGGTCTCGAACTCCCAACCTCAGTTGATCCACCTGCCTCAGCCTCCCAAAGTGCTGGGATTACAGGCGTGAGCCACCGCGCCCAGCCACACTTTGCTATTTCTTGATATCGAGCCCAAATCTGAGTCTGTTTGAGAGATCCTCCTCACCAACTGTAGGGATGATCTATTTCCCTTGCTGTCCTGGTTTCTGAGAGCAGATCCTTGTTTTGGTTGGAGTTTTCCAACATAAATCTATAAAGATGCTGCAAATAGTTCCCAGCTAGTGGCTGAATAAATATTTGTTCACTTGTCGATTCAGTCAATCACAGGCTAATTAATTCCCAGTCCTGTTAGAAGCAATTGAAAATGTCTCCTTGTCAGGAAGCAGAGAGAGCTTGGAGGTAATCCAATCATCTCTCTTCCTTCTGGCTTCTCCACCTTAAACCACTGAGTCTGTGTCAGTTCCAAGCATAAGGATTGTGGACACCTGGTGGCCACATAGGGAGAGACTTTTCATGATAATTTCTTCTGTCTTCTGCCTTTAGAGGGGTCACAGAGTCGCCCTGGGCCGGGCTGTGGGGTGGCTGGAGGTTGTACCTGCCCCTTCCCTCCCACACTGCATGGCTGTGCTCCTGTCTGCCCTCCCAGCCCACAGGCAAAAACTAAGCAGCCCCAAGCCCCATTCATTACCTTGGGGATAGGAGAGTGGCAAGCAAGAAGCAAATGGCCCAATCCTGGGTTGTTTAGGTAGAGAGGAGAATACTCAGATAAGACAGGGGGGGAAAAAGGATTTTTAAAAGCCTCTAGGAACATGGTTTCAGGAGAAGAACCGTGCTGACTGCGGGGATTTTTGCAAAGCTTGCCATTTAAACTAATTAGCATGTGACAGTCACTGCTGTGCATACTACTATGTGTTTAAGATTTTATTCACTGTGTGTTTTATTTGCTCCTAGTAGACTTTCCTCCTGTGTTTGGTGTTCCCTTTCACAAGTAAAATGTCATATATTATTGTGTTTAAGAGGATTCTAGTGTGATCCAGTTGAATAAAAAAGGAAAACTATATACATATGCACACACACATAAGTAACATTTTTATATATTTTGGGATAAATGAATGCTTTATATTTACAATGTCTACATATATTTAAATTTATATATTGATATATAGCTATTTAAAATAAAAGGAATATATCTTCTATAAATGTTTTGTATAGCTTATGTAGCTAAGAAAAAATATATGTCCATATACTTACATTTTCACAGAAAAATGTCTGATACATAAGGAGATGTAAGAATGACTTAATAATTACCTCTAGAGAGTTTTTTATTTTCCCTTCCATATACTTAGACTTTTTATTGTGAGCATGTACTACCTTTATAGCATTTTTAAAAAGCAGTTTATTTGTAAATTTTAAGGCAATTCTTCCCACTTCTCTTACCTCATTATCCCCAGCTTAAATTGTAAATTCAGGTGACTTTTGTAGATTGGATTCTTCCTGGAAAAAAAAAAGTTTCCCACGATGCCCTGCCAGGAGGATATGGTGTCCAACCCAGTTTGAAAAGTGAGCCCATCTTTAGGTTCGACTGCTCAAGAAGACCAACTCCTGACCCTCCTGGGCCAGGGACCTCCCCTGGGCTGGGACCCACCCCTGCCCCCTTGCAGCCCAGGCTGTGGCGTAGCAGCAGCATCTCCCCTGCTCTCCCCAGGGCCGCAGCGGCAAAGGCAGCATCTACGTGTGGGCCTCTGGGGACGGTGGCAGCTACGATGACTGCAACTGTGACGGCTATGCCTCCAGCATGTGGACGATCTCCATCAACTCGGCCATCAATGACGGCAGGACCGCCCTGTACGATGAGAGCTGCTCTTCCACCCTGGCTTCCACCTTCAGCAATGGGAGGAAAAGGAACCCTGAGGCTGGTGTGGTGAGTGCAGCCCCTTCTGTCCTTGTTTCCTTAGGGCCACTGCGCCTCTGTGTCAGGGTGGGACACCGACTTTCTCCCCTCCTGTCCCCTTCCTCAGAGCCTTAGTTCAGGCTCTGAGGGGAAGATCCCTTTTCTACATGCCCAGCCCTGCTTTCTAATAAGGCACAGACCTCCCATCTGCAAGCCAGTAGCACGATTGGTGAAGACCCCTTTCCAGATCATTTTCCATAGATTTTCTTATTTACTGTTTTTGGCTTACAAATAATGATGAAGTCTGGTTTATCAATCAGTTTCCCCATTCCATCACTTACAAGAATAACTAACTCATTGTAAGAACCAAGGCAGCACACCATGACCCCATCTGAAACAAGAACCCATCTGTATTTATAGTAATTTAAAAACAGTATTCATGGATGGACTTTTCCGGATCCATAAACCTCCCTAAAATTGCACATGCATCTGTTATTTTCTCAGGGAAAGAGCTGTGATTTTCATCATATTTTAAAATGGATCTGTGATTTTTCGAACAAAAAGGTTAATAATCATAGATTTTGATTGTTGCTCTTGTTTGAGCAAAAAAAAAAATCTTTCTTTCTCAGCAACTAAATGTAATGATGAATTTTCCAAGCCCCTGGGAAATGCATCATCTGTAAAGCATAATAAGCCTTTTTGGATCTTTTCCTCAGATCAGCCTTTTCTCATTCCTCCAAACCATGATTTAGTACGTGGTCCAGTAGTCATGCCTGAGTTACACCCTGACTGGCGGTACCCTCTCCACTGAGGTTTTTCAAGAGAGGAGGACAGGAGCTCAGAACAAATCATTATTATCATCCAGTGTTTGGATCCCACACTCCCACGTGGATCCCACCTTGGCAAGTTGACCATGCCCCCATGTGAGCCAGGAGAAGTCCTTTACCTGGAAGGGACACAGACCTTAACAGCCTGTCCCTCCCATCAGCCCTCCCACATTCCCCCTTGGTCTTGGGGAGGATGAAGAATTTGCCAGCTCCTCCCAAACAGAAGGGGGCTTTCACTCGTCTTATCCTATAAGTTGTATGGACAGAAAAGAAGGGCAGAGCAGACAGGGACAGGTGAGGTGACACTTCACTCTCACTCCTGGAAGCTAAATCTTCTCAGTGGTGTAACCTCATCCTCAACCTTTATTTATGACTCTTTCTACTTGAGCCGGGGAAAGTCCTTGGGTTTCCTCTGAATACTATAATTTTGCTCAATAGATGCCCTTAAACCTCGCTGGTAATTTCTTTCTCAAAATAATAGGCTCTCTTGAGGATCCTACAGACAGAGGAAGAATTCCTGTTGTTTATACATGATTGTAATGAACACCCTGGCTCTCCCAAACATGGAAAATGAGGTTTTTCACTTTGTGAAAGCCCTTTACAAATCTGTTCACCAGTCTCCCCTCCACATAAGAGTTGTGGAGCTGATACCCACGTATTGGGTTGTCTTAACTCACTCAACACGTCTTAGAATCTCTCAGTGGATTTTACATGTAGAGAAACACTTTTTAATAGCCTTCCCTTCTAGGTAGACTTTAGCTGAGCATGTTGATTCTTCCCTCTTTGGGAATGCCCCTCTTCTGTTTTTGTAAGCCAAAAACAGAAAAAGAAATGTTGATCAAGTGGCCTTTGGCCTTCCAAGGTTCAGTCCCAATACAGCAAAACTAGGGTGGGGGTATTGACATCACTTTCTACTTCATAGGGTTTCCTTTTAGGATTCAGGAAATAAATCTCTCTCTAGTCTCTGGAATAGCCACACGTAAGCTTCTTTGAACAACTGATTTATCTTGTGGACTGTGTAACTATAACTGATTATGTGTCCCTTTTTACATGGGCTACCCGGAAACTCAGATAAAATCTAAGGCAAAAGAGAGGTATACGGATGCTAAGTTTACCCTTAGTTTCATCTTAATCTTCTTGGGAACCAAGCATAGTTTAAATAAAAGCAGTAGGTCAGGAACAGTGGCTCATGCCTGTAATCTCAGCACTTTGGGAGGCCAAGGCAGGTGGATCACCTGAAGTCAGGAGTTTGAAACCAGCTTGGCCAACATGGTGACACCCCATAACTACTAAAAATACAAAAATTAGCTGGGCTCGGTAGCACGTGCCTATAATCCCAGCTATTTCGGAGGCTGAGGCAGAAGAATCACTTGAACCTGGGAAGCAGAGGTTGCAGTGAGCCAAGATTGTGCCACTACACTCCAGCCTAGGCAACAGAGTGAGACTGTCTAAATAAATAAATAAATAGATAAATAAATAAATAAATAAATAGAGTAGATAATCCCCTGCTCCACATTGTGTGGGGGTTCAAAACAGCATGATTTATTCACTCATTACTCAATATCTTCCCTTCCAGGCAACCACAGATTTGTACGGCAACTGCACTCTGAGGCATTCTGGGACATCTGCAGCTGCCCCCGAGGCAGCTGGCGTGTTTGCACTGGCTCTAGAGGCTAAGTATGTTCATAGCTCTGGGTCCAGGGCCAGCTCTGCAGGGTGGACTAACACGTGTCTCTCTGCCCACATGCCAGGTGTCCATGGAGGCAAAAGTGGATGTGAGAGGCTACGAGTAGTCAGGGCCAAAGAACTCTGCTCTGCGTTTCTAAGTGACCCATGTGCCTGCCTGCACATGTGCATGTACACACACACACACACACACACACATACACACACACACCATAAAACCACATTCTCTGAAGCACACACCACCACCCAGCAGCACATATCAGCAACTTACTCAGATACCCAGTGAGGGCACAGAGATATTTCTTTCTTCATCAGATTTATCCCTTTATCCTCTGTGTATTCCTGGGCCGTTCTACTCCAGTGATGTTCACAGTCAGCTAAGTGAAGAGCTGATGTTTCAGAACATGTAGCAAACAAGGTGCTGCTACTCAAGCTTTGTTAATTTGTGAGGTGGATTCACTTTTTAACACTGAGGCAAGATGGGCAAAGTCATGCAGTGTAGACCAAGAAATGGGCTTTATGGGGAAATCTTCTAAGCTACAGGTAAGAGGAGGCCATCTCCTATGACCTCACCATCCTACAGAGAGGCCACATACCGGACATACCTTGGATTTGAGCAGCAGTGGAGGTACCTGCCCACCTGCTACTCTGCCTTCTTTTAGTGATACGTGAGGCTGGCCTTATGTTCACAGAATGAACACATGGGCCTCAGACACCACCTACATAGTGTGAGTACAAGTGCCAGGTGTGTAGGGACTTGTCATAGATTGCAGCTCCCAATAACTTGTGAGAAGTTGGAATCGGGCTCCTGGGAAAGGGAGGTAGAGTTGCTAGGCAACCGGAGCTCCCAGCGTCAATCTCTAGGCAGCCCTGCTTGTCTCTCTCTACGTATGCAGTGCATTTTCTGATTTGCAAAGGAGGCAAGAATAGAAGAGGGCTTCAAAAGATTACTTAGTTCAACCCTCTACCTTCACGGAGAAAAAGCATAATTATACTCCCTTTATCGATAAGACCCCAAATTGAGAGTGACTTCTCTCTTTGGATGAGTCTAAACTTTGATTCCTCTAACAAAAGTTAGATAGAAAATGTATGATGCCAAGACACTGGTCAAAGCTTAACTATTAGGCACAGAAACCTCTGCTTTTGCAAGCACAAAAACCAAAATTTATTCACACACAATGTACATTTCCTGAAGATGAAACTATTCATCTCAGGGCCTGAGTGGGTCCTGGAGCCTGAGCCAGGCTTGCTCACTTCATCGGCAAGCAGACAAATGACAGAGCCTGCTGCCTGTAGCTGAGCTGCGCAGGGCAAGGGAGCAGGAGTGGTCCTAAAGTGAAAAGGGTTTCTGGTCGCCCTTTCAACCTCAGAGGTCAGGACTTGACTCACAATCTTCTGGGATTTTTCAGAAACAAAATCCTATGCTTCTGCCTAGACCCATGGGCATACAAATGAAATACCTAAATAAATCAAAGTGGAGGAGTGAGGCTGCCAGACTCCTAAAGAGATTCATGGCTCTGCCTTGATCAGTCACCATTCTTTTAGCACATATGTCCAGATATCCTACAGGAAAGAGAGCAGTCACCATTTAGGCACGCTTTGTTTTGAAGCAATGATCATGAATTTAATGTTCTCTGTTGGTATAAAGAGGAAAAACATGTAACACCTGGCAGCTTGTGGGTAAGTCCATCATGGGAGCTGATTCTAAAGTTCTTCAAAATATCAACTTTCTGAGGTTAGAAGTAGACCCTGAAATGAAATTTTGATGCAAGTGCTTTATTAAGGAAGGGATCCCAGGAAAGACAGGAAGGGAGTAGGGGAAGGAAGTTAGGGATGGGGAAGAATCCAAGCAAGGGCTCAACTTCAGGAGTTCTGGACTCAGCCTAATCCCCAAGGTAAATTAGGCCTCGGAGTTTGTTCTGCCTCCAAGCAAGGGAGCTGGACTGTCACCTTCTTGTATGAGTCAGTCATCAGCTAAGAGCTACCTGGAGAAACTCCAAGGCATCTCTAGCTTTAGGCAAAGCGACTCCAGTAGCCAAAAGTGAAAACCATCGGTCAGGATGAGATGCTCCAAGCAAGAGCCTAGAGGGAGGAGGGAAAGGGCCTCCACAGGGCATAACAACAAATTATCTAAATGTATGCCCATCAGGACCTTGAAAGGGGGAGAATAACACTCCGCCCACCATGACTGCTGGGGAGAAAAAGAAAACCATCTCTCTCTCCTCATCAGTGGTCACTTTGTAGTTTAATACCTTAATGTACTTTTCTGCTCAATGCTTGAAAATGCCTACTTGAGTCAAAGGAAACATTGCTCACATTTCCCAGTGTCAGAGAAATTTCAAAGAATTTTAGTGGGGGATGACTGCCACCTTCAAATACTTAGGTTCCTCTCATATGACCTGGTGCTTTATCTGTGGTTCTAGAGGGTGAACTAGGCTCGAGGGGTAGATGTCATAAGGAGATCAGTTTTTTTTCCCAAGAAAATCATCTGGAGTAAAGTGGTCCACATGCTGGACTGGAACAATGTTTCCAAACTGACCGTCCAGGGGATGGAATTTTTTTTTTTTTTTTTGAGACAATGTTTGGCTCCAATTTTTTTTTTTTTTTTTTTTTTTTTAGACAATTTTTGGCTCCAATTTTTTTTTTTTTTTTTTTTTTTTTTTTTTTTTTTTTTGACAATGTTTTGCTCTTGTTGCCCAGGCTGGAAAGTAATGGCACAATTTCGGCTCACTGCAACCTCTGCCTCCCAGGTTCAAGTGATTCTCCTGGCTCAGCCTCCTGTATAGCTGGGGTTACAGGCGTGCACTACCATGTCCAGCTAATTTTGTATTTTTAGTAGAGATGGAGTTTCTCCATGTTGGTCAGGCTGGTCTCGAACTCCCGACCTCAAGTGATCTGCCTGCCTCAGCCTCCCAAAGTGCTGGGATTACAGGTGTGAGTCACAGCACCCGGCCTGGGATGGATTTTTAATGTAAACTCTTTAGCAAGTGTAATATATACAAAGAAATTCATTAGGTATGGCTCCATGACATCTTAACAAAACGAACAGACTCATGCAGCCAGCACCCAAATTAAGAAACAGACCATTTATGTGCCCTGTTGCTCAGCATTCTAAGAGATTCCTCCATGTTGCTGTATGTAGTTATAGGTCATTCATTCTCATTGTTCAATATCACTTTGTTGTGTAAATGGATATTTGGATTGTTTCCATTTGGGGCTACTATGAGTGATATTGTAAGGAACATTCTTGTATATGTCTTTTCGTGAACATACAAATGCATTTCTGCTGAGTGTCTACTAGGGAGTCAAAATGTTGAGTCATTTATATATAAATATATATGTGCAACTCTGGTAAATACTGCCAAGTAGTTTCCTGAATGGGTATACCCATTGACCCTACCTTGAGCAGTATATGAGAATTACAGTTGCTCCACATCCTTGCCAAAATGTGGTATTATTAGTCTTCTACATTTTAGCATTCTTATGGATGTGCAGTGGAGTCACATTATATTTTTAATTTGCATTTCCCTCATAGCCAGTAAAATTGAGCACACTGGGGAAAGTTTTTTAAAAAATACATTTCCAAGCCCCACCCAAGCCTCACTGAATACAAATCCCTAGGGATGGGTGGCCCAGGAGCCTGACTTTTCAATGCCTGTTACCCAGGAATGCTTAAGCCACCAGCCTGTTGCTAATCTGTAGACTAGGGTGTGAGGATGACCAAAAAGGCAATAGCTCTGTGAACCTATGACTCTGGGTGCAGAGTATGCGTAGCTGGCTTCTGCTTCTGATTAGGTGTTGGTATTCAGTCAAGACTGAATGTCTCTGCATGAACAGCAAATCCAAATAGTAATATCCAAATAATAACAGAGACAAGTACAACTTATTTATTCATTCTACTTGTGGGACAATGTAAGGACTTGATTTTCCTCTGAGTGAGGTGGATTGCCACTCGGATGGGATATGAGTGAGGGATTCCCCAAACAGAAACCACTGGGTTAGTGATTTAAGCCATTAAATCACTGAGTTCTCAACACTGGTTGTTTATTGGAATGGTGTGAGAAGTGTTAACAATTTCCAGTGCCTGGGTGTTACTCTCACAGATTCTGATTTCTTTGGTCTGGGATGAGGCCTGAACAATGAGATTTTAAATGCCCCTAGGAGAAAATGTTCATGTGCAGCCCAGATGATAACCTGTGCAATAACCTGGCCCAAAAACAAATCATTATTTGCAGTTTGAAAACCAAAGACATTGAGTAGTAATAGACACTAATTTCTGAAAACAATAACACTTACAAGAAGCCTAGCTTATTTACTGAACGAACAATGTGCCAAGGACCATCCTGGACACTAAGGATAGTAATATGCTGAAGATAATTTCTCTACCCTTGAAGAACTGGTAGCCTTATTTTCAAAAATGGAACACACCCACGTGCCACTTCCCAGATGAAGAAACAGCATGGCTGGCACCAGCTGCTCCCTGTGTCCCCTCCCAGTCACTACCCCACAAGGCTGACCACTAACCTGACCTCCAACAGCATAGATTCGTCGTTCTTGCTTTTATGTTTTAATCCGGTGGAATCATACTCTGTGTTCTTTTTTCTGCCTGGTTTCTTTAAGCCAACATGGTATTTATGAGATTTTTCCATATTATTCAGAGTACCTGAAGTTCATTCATTCTCATTGCTGTACAGTACCCCATATTCTGTAAGTTACACCTCCGTTAGTTTACTCATTATTTTTGGATGGCATATGGGGGTTTCAGAGTTTGGGGCTAGGAGCATTCTAGTACACAGGTCTGGTGAATATGTACACATTTAGTCAGGCATATGCCTAGGAATGGAATTTCCAGGTCATAGATTAAGCTTAACTTTGGAAGATACAGCCAGTTTTCCAATTTGGTTGGAATAACTTGCACCCGCATCACCAAAGTACATGTTTTCCATTTGCTCCACGTCTTCTTCAACACTTGGCATTGTCAGTCTTTTTCATTTGGCCATTCCAGTGTGTGTGTTAGACTTCTGAAATCAGTTTAAGTAAGAAAAGCAAGAAGATGTATTTAATTCCCATATATAATGGTTCCGAATAGTGCATGGACACCCTCCCCTGAATTTGAGAGTTCACAGAGACTCCAAAATCTTGGAAGTCTGCATCCTGGGTGATATTTCTCTTAGTCATTGTGTCTCTCTCCCTTTCTCACCCTCGCCCTCTCACTCTCTGCTTCCTGTATCCAGCCTGGGTCTGACCTGGCGCGACATGCAGCATCTGACTGTGCTCACATCCAAACGGAACCAGCTTCACGATGAGGTCCACCAGTGGCGGCGCAACGGGGTCGGCCTGGAATTTAATCACCTCTTTGGCTACGGGGTTCTTGACGCAGGTGCCATGGTGAAAATGGCTAAAGACTGGAAAACCGTGCCTGAGAGATTCCACTGTGTGGGAGGCTCCGTGCAGGACCCTGAGTAAGTAGGGGCAGTGGTCCCTCTGCTGCATGTGGAAAGTGCCCCTGAGATGGCTCCATGGCATTGGCATAATATCACATTCCCTCTTCATGTTTGGGGCAACTGAATTTTTTTTTTTTTTTGACAGTGTCTCACTCTGTCACTCAGGCTGGAATGCAGTAGCATGCTCACAGCTCACTGCAGCCTTGAACTCCTGGTCTCAACAATCCCCCTGCTTCAGACTCCCAATTAGCTAGGACCACAGGTGTGCGCCACCACACCTGGTTAATTTTTTAAATTTTTTGTAGAGACAAAGCCTCAGTATGTTGCCCAAGCTGGTCTCAAACTCCTGGGCTTAAGTAATCCTTCTGCCTTGGCCTCCCGAACTACTGGAATTACATGTGTGCACCAGTCCTCATCCTGGATTTGACTCAGGGACAACCAGCTTCCAAGCAGAGCTGCAGGGTTACAGAAATCCAGGGGGCACCATTTACATAGAACACAGAGCCCCTGCTTTTGATCATGAGCCTTAACAGTTTCATTGGTGTATGCCATTGTTTCTAAGGGCACAAATCAAACACTGTAAGCATCACCCAGCTCAATAAGGAGAACATGACTAACATCACCGAAGGCCCCCCCGTGACCACCATTATCATCCTTACACCAGCGCCATATTCTTACTTCTAACTCCATAGCTTAATTTGCCTGCTCCGTTTTTACTAGAAGCAGACACTATGTCCTATTTAACAACTAGATTATTTTGCTTGGAGTCATCTCTTTGAGATTCAATCATGTTTAATGTGTACTTACAGCTTATTCTCGTTGCTGACGAGTGTTCCAGTGTATGACTGTAACACAATTTATTTATTTATTCTACTTGTGGGACAATGTAAGGACTTAGTTTTCCTCTGAGTGAGGTGGATTGCCACTTAGAGGGATTTGAGCAAGGGGTTCCCCACACAGAAACCACTGGGTTAGTCAGCTGCACCCCCTTTCCTTCCAATTGCCTCACCTTGGCAAGAGGACAGGTCAGTAAGGATACTTCTTAAGTTCTCTCTGTCCTCACTGATGCATTAGGAAAATGCAGATCGTTAATTTTTACTATTATCACTGAGGTATTATTTACATACCATTAAATACACAGAACTTAAATGTATCATTTGAATTTTGATAAATGTACACACCCTGGTAACTACCGCTGAATCAAGAGATGAGGCATTCTGTCAACCCTGCAAGATTCCCCATGCCCTCTTCCTGCTAGTCCACATGCTCCACAGACACCCTTTGTTTTTATTCCTCTCTCTGTAGATCAGTTTTACTAGTTCTTGGACTTTTCCCAACTAGAATCTCGTGGTCTGCATGCTATTGTGCACAGTTTCTTTTTCTCAGCATGAGGCTTGTGAGATTGGTCCGGGTCACCGTGTATAGTCATAGCTCATTCATTCTCATTCTATCATGAGAATATACCTCCATGGCTTATGTCATTTAAATGGTGGTAAAATTCATCCCCTGCCTGGGCCATACTTCTGAGGATCGTTGAGCCTGGCCAGAGTTCAACCCCTCTCAGACTTTTTCCTCCTCGCCACTCTTCATTGGTCCTAGACCTCCTGCAGCTCTTCTGCTCAGTTACCCAGACCTCCGATCTTGACTTCACCAACTTAGACAATACTTTTGACCCTTCTGACTCTTTGCTTTAGCAATTCTCAGCCTCCATGCCCTGTCTCCCTTTAGCAGCATGGTGACGTCTATGGGCCCCATCTCCGTCTAACGTTTTCCAAATTCATCAGATTAAATACATGGGATTGCAAGGGAAATCAATTATGTTGAAGCCAATTACAGAACTGTTTTAAAAAAACAATTCATGCTGAAATATATGTTCCCTTGTCAGCACATTAAGTAAAAAGCGCTAGCGGGAAGTCTAATGGCCACAACAATGTCAGAGCAGCAGTGATGACTAAATGCCCCTGCAAGATCATGCAGTGGCTGTGATGCTGCATGAAAATCTCCCAGCTCTTTGATGACAACGTCCGAGGAGGTGCTAATGCCATTCTGCTTTGTGGCCTGCATTCGTAATTGAAAGAGAAGTAAGGTTTCTGTTATAAGTTAGTGAAAATCAAGACATGAGTTTTTTCATTGAAATTATTAGACCCCCTGAATTCTATCCTAATGGGCCCCAAAGTAAGAGACTCTTCTTTCTTTCCTCACCAGTAAAATGGAGCTAATGTCCTTCCTCCTTAGGCTGCTGGGAGACTTTAGCAACACACAAGTCTACAGCAGGCACACAGTAGGCACTTAATAAATGTAATGGTGCCTCTCCTTCTCATCCACTCCTAGTTCCCACCTCTAGAATAAAGAAAGTTAGTAATCTCCAGAATTTTTGGTGAAATAATTATCTGATTTTTTTGCAAATTCCAAATCGTGTATCCTCTCAGCCTAAAATATCCTTCAGTGGACAAACATGTGCCCTGGGATGCCCATCCTCCCATGAGCCAGTAGCCTGCCCTAGAAGGGCAGCCTAATATAGGTAAGCATCCCCCCCACGGGCCAGTGAACTGCTGTAGAAGGGCAGCCCACCATAGGTGACATCCTCCCAAGGACCAGGGTCCTGCTATAGATGGGCAGCCTACCACAGATGAGTGTCCTCCCATGGGCCAGTGTCCTGATATAGACGGGCAGCCCACCATAGGTGACATCCTCCCGGGGGCCAGCGTCCTGATATAGACAGCCCACCATAGGTGACATCCTCCCGGGGGCCAGCGTCCTGATATAGATGGGAGGCCACCATAGGTGACATCCTCCCGGGAGCCAACGTCCTGATATAGATGGGCAGCCCACCAGAGGTGACAACTCTCATGGGCAAGCATCTTCCCATGAGCAAGCATCCTCATTGTTTACTCACTGAACACCTAGAAAGTGGCACCAAGTGGATTATTGCCAAGCTGAGTGTTTTTCCATGAACCAGTCCATTATTGTAGAAGGCCTCACTCTAATCAGCACCTAATGGAAAAAATAAAGCTTCAGCCCAAGTCCTATAATAATCTAAAAACACAGAGCTGCCCAAGTCCAAGTGATGTTATAAATGTCCTGTAATAAAAATAGCTACTCTGCACAGTTCCTCACCATTTTCCAAAGCTACTGTGTCCACGCATCACTCTGTTCACTTCTGTATCCCTCCTCTTGGCAAGACAGGCTTCTCTGAACTCCAAACAGGTTGATTGACACAGTCAAGGCCACAGAGGCTGTAAGTGTAAGTGAAGACTGGAACTCACTTTTGTTGAGTGCTAGCCACATGCCATGTGCTTTCTTTCATACACAGAAGCTTCACAGCCACCCTATTCTTGAGGGTGTGCCTTAAAGTCACACAGCTGGGGCAGGGGGTGAATATTTTACAGCCTTAATTACAAACTGGTCCCATGCTGTGTGCCAGGGAGAAGCATCTACTAGATGTGGTATATGCTAGGCATTACCACAGTAATATAGCAATACGTTACTGTATTTAATCCTTGGAAGCCTGGGAGGTGTATCCTATCATTATTATTTTTCATACGTAAGAAAACTGAGATGCAGAAAGGATTAAAAAAAAATGTGCTCAGAGTCACAAAGGGCAGAGCAGGACTTGAAGCAAAGCCCATCTAAACCCAAACCCCAGGCTCTTTTCACCACATGATCTTGACCTTAATCAGCTCCTCCTGTGCACACAGGTCCTACATTAGGCCCCACATGAGAGCAGCCCTACTGTGCGCTCACAGTGCCATTGCTGATAAAAGGAGGTTGGGAAAGGTCAAGGGCATGCCAAAGGTCACCCAGCTACTAGCAGCCAAACTGGGATCTGAGCCCAGGCAGTTTGACACCTCACGGTGGGTTCTCAGGTATCTCAGTGACTGCCCCTAGGGAAGGTAAGGCTTGGGTGGGGGAGGGAGTTCCAGCAAACATTCCCCTGGGGATCCTGAAACACGGGTGGGTGCTCCCATCTCCCAGACCCCATCACTGGCATTCTGGAGGCCCTGTCACTGCCAAGGTCTACAGTATCTTTTGGGAGTGAACGAACAGAGAAACAAGACTGGGAACCACTGTCCAAATGAGGGATTTAAGGCTAAACCCTACTCATCGTAACTAACTTTACCTAAAGTCAACATGAAATGAGCATCAACAACTGTTTCTCCTGTTAGAGTTCAGAATAATTTCTTGAGAAATTTGGAAGTGCAGAGACTTTCTGCAGTGGTGAAAATGTTCTGCACTGGCCAATACAATAGCCTGTGGTTACTGAGTGCTAGAAATGGGATGACTGTGATTAAGAATCTAAAGTTTTCATTTTGTTTCATTCTAATGAATTTAAATTTAAATAGCAACATGTGGTTAGTGGCTACCATCTTGGACAGCCAGGTCTAAGGCACATCTGTAGCTACACCTTAGCAGGAGGAATGCTGAACTGTGCAAACAGAATGGGAAGTGGAGATTTAATAACATCAACTCTATGAAGTGGTGTCAAGAAGATGAGACTGCAAGAAAGGCTGGCTGATCCATTTGATAGCCTCATGCCTTCCCCCAGCATGACATCCAATTGCAGGATCGCAGAAGCCTAAAGCCAGCCTTGAGGGTGCTGATAGGAACTGCTGCTAAGAAATTCTCTCGCATAGTCACTGGGCTAGCACATTACTTCCACCATCTCATTTAATCACAGGAGGCTGGCCTCCCTAGTCTCAATTTAGGTGAGAAGACAGGATCGGGCAGATAAAGTAAATGGCTCTAACTCCAAAGTTCTATCCATGTTACAAGGCCCTGGGGCTGGACCCTCATTCCCTTATTGCAAAAGGAGAAAAACTGACAATGTCTGCGCCTTTACAGACACTCTGCAAGCAGCAGGTGGTGGTTGGAATGTCCCTCACAGGCAGTGCAACTGGTGCAATATCTACATTTAGTTGCACATAAGCAATATTTACAATTAACACAAAGGTGGCACCATTGCAATATTTAGGGGAAGAGTTAGCTTGGATTATACTGGGGCCCTCTTAGTCAAGGTACACGTCGATACTAGGCTTTATTTTCTGAGATTGCACTGGACAAGCAGGACAGACCTCTACTGATTGTCAAGCACCGTGTGATTATGACAAAGGGCAGGAGGGGAACACCGTGGGAGGGAGGAGAGAGAGGGAGTGAGGGCTTATCCTGAGATGAATGGCAGTTTATCTCCCAGTTTCTGAATATGCTTAGCATTGCATCATAATCTGCATACATGTGGAATTTGAGGCCAGAGGGAAGACTGGATATAATGTTCAAGTTCCCTGAGGTCTGAAGACATGACATCCCAACATCTCACAACTAGCCAGGAACTTTGTTTAAGATCATTGCAGGGTTTTCAATGAACAGAAACAGGAGAGCTATTTCAGCACTCTCAGCTGGGTCCTCCCCAAGGAGAGGGCCCTTGTCTGTCCTATTCACTGGTGTACCCCTAGTGCCTAGAATAGTGCCGATCATTTAGTAGACAGGTGATATGTATTTTTTAAATGAATGGGGCAATGAAAATATTCAGCCAGCATCACCTGGACACAAGGGAAATGTCTAACTGGTGGCAATAGGACCAACGGGCCAGCCAGGCAAGCGTGGGAAGGAGGCCCAGCCTGGGTTGGAAGGGCTCTGCCTCCACTCCATGCTCTCTGGTCCCTCATCCACCCCCACACCGGAACTTGTTCTCAGATGCAGATGAGTTAGGTCTAGGGCGAATACACTTGTTGGAGAACGCAGGGCTGCACAGGGAAGTTTGGAGACCAGTCCCCAGGCTGGCTCTGCTGCTTGCCACGAAGCACACTCGTGGGGCGGTGGGGTGGAGGAATCAATAGCCGTGACAATCGCCACTTTCCATATCGTGCAAGACTTCACAGAAACAGCTTCTGAGGTGGAGTGAGTGGTGATTGTCAGGTTTGTGAGTTTCCTCGGTATTAATCTTCCCAGAGAAGGAGTCAATTTGAAAAGCAATTTTCTAAAGAGGCTTTATCAAGAGAGTCAGTGAAGGATGCTCAGCTACAATCAAAGGGGAAAATACACCTGACTGTGACCAGCTGCACCAGCTGCGTGTGGAATGAGCGGAGCCAGCCCAGGGACACTGTGACCTGCCCAGCACAGGCTGGCCCCAGCCCCTCTGTGCACCCGGAGGAGACTGTTCACTGGGCTCCTTTAAGGCTGTGCCAAAATATGTGAATTTTAAGTGAATTTGGAAATAAATGTTAAAACCTGGTATCAATGCCGAAACAGCATGGGAGTAAGAGGTCAGCGTGTGCTCGGCCCTGTGCCACCTGGGGAACCAGGGACCAGCACTCCTGAACTGCAGCATCTTCTTGCACAAGTTCATGCCCACCTGACCATGCTACAGGAGGAGTAGAAAACCTCACCACAGCCACCTGCTGAGTGTCCTTATGTGACTGCCACAAAAGCAGGCATTTTAGGCACCTGAGAAGGAGTGGCTGTCATTGTTACTATTTTGATTATTCTACCAAAACAAACACAGATTCATAACTTTTATTTTTTTGAAACAGAGACTCTGTCACCCAGGCTGGAGTGCAGTAGCATGATCTCGGCTCACTGCAACCTCCACCTCCTAGGTTCAAGCGATTCTCTTGCCTCAGCCTCCTGAGTAGTTGGGATTATAGGCATGCACCACCATGCCCGTCTACATTTTATATTTTTATTAGAGACAGGGTTTCACCTTGTTGGTCAGGCTGATCTTGAACTCCTGACCTTGTGATCCACACACCTTGGCTTCCCAAAGTGCTGGGATCATAGGCATGAGCCACCGCGCCCAGCCTAAGAACTCTTAAACCTCCAGAAAGCATGCTTCATTTTCTGCAGCAAATAAGCTCCAGATCGTAGCCTAAGAACTAACACCCTGTGACTCTTTTAAGTATTTCTGCAGAGGCTCTTTTTGTTTCCCCACCAACCTCCCCCAATCCAACCTTCTTCTAAATCGACAGCTCCTGAGCATGTATCTCCTTTTTGCTTTAAAATAAGAATGCCTTATTCCTTTTCTTCTCATAAATGCAATACATGGTCACTGTAGGAAAATCCAAAAAGACAAGTGAGCAAGAAAATAGAGAAATAAGAAACATCTGGAAAACACTGTTCCTCCGCTCTCGCAATGCCATGATGCCAGCCAAAAACCTTACCTGCGAGGAGAAGATGCTGTTCTTTCTCTACCAAGTTCACTGCCTCTGGAATTCACAGCATGCTTTTCATTTAATCTCATAGTAACAACATTCCCAGAAGAATCCAGCCACATGTCTCCTCTCTCAGGGGACCCAGCTCCTGTGCAGAAAGCAGTTCTCATGGCAGGGTAGGATCGGGGAGTTTTTCTAGCTGGCAGTTTCTCTATAGTGCTGAAAAAGCCAGACTCTCCAGGGGTAGCCAGCATGGCCTCTGACCCACGGGCACACCCCAGCATCCAAGGCTTCTAGGAAAATGTGTGATTCTTAACACAAGTTTGTGTGTTTGTCCCTACTCCCACCTACTCCACCTTTCCTGGAAGGAAAGCTTGATTCTAGCCTGCCTGCGTGTCATGGAATATTTCTTTCAGCCCCCCTCCATCTCTCCCTCGCACCCTCTCTCACAAATGCACAACACTCATTCTCAAGACCTTTAGCCTGGGCAGTCGGTGGCCTGTGTTCTGGTTGCCCCTTGTCAGCCTCACTTTCATTTCCCCTCCCTTGGTCATAGTCTCTAAGGGCTTCCCCATGCCCCTGTGGCTCCTGGAAGAAACAGATACGACAGCTGCCATGGAAGATTCACACAGACAGGAACACACTAGCCCTTGTTTTTCTGCCAATGAGGCTCCTTCTTGGGACTCGAATCCCAGGCTCCTCTGCCATGCCCTTAATGTCAAAGCAGTCTCCAGCCTAGATCTTTCTTTATAAAAACTTCTTAAGAGTTTTTAAAGAAAGCAAAAGACGTGAGTAACTGAGCCCACAAGTTAGAATGAGACCTGTATTCTATATCACCGATGATGACATGAATGCGGTCAACGGGCCTCAGACACTGTGCAGAGGTATGTGGTGGTCCATTTCCAGTTGCTCTTCTCTAGACTGTTTTAGGTTGGGTTGCCTGGAAGCAGAGCCTGAGATTGGGTTTGAGTACATGTGCTTTATTAACGGAGGGCTTTTCAGGGAGAACTGTAAGGGAGTGAAGGACTTGAGAGGGGAGAAGCAGCCCAGAAAGGATGTGGAACCAGGTGCATGCTGGCCGCCTGATCCAACCGGGGGCTTTGGAGCGTCAGTACCCCCACACAGTTGCCCCGCCTGGGGGCAGGACCATTGGTTTGATGTGTTCTTTTTTCAGCCAGCTTTCCATAGACCCTGACGGTGATTCTTCAGAGACACAGGCAGCAGTCCTCAGTTAACAGCCCATGCCCACAGCAGCTGGGGTGGTGCACAGCCCAGGGAAGGGGACCTGAACTGTCACCGTCCACCGAAACACCCCTAGCCATTGTGTGCCTGAAGGTCATCTCGGGTTTGGTCCAATCCACATTTCTCTCCTTTCATTATAAGAGATCATCCCAGCACTAGAACAACTCTTTTCGTGTAATGAAGGACCTTATAGTTAATTCACAGAAACTTTATGTGTGGTAGGCTGTGGTCTGATTTCTAACCGAAATGGCTGTTTCATCTCTGATTCTTAGCCAATTGAAGAAATATCTTCTGTTTTCTCCAAGGGCAGCAATGCCATTTTTCTGCCAGAGTTTCTACAAATTGACTTGTAAAGGGTCTGTCACTATGACTCCAGTTCACGTCCTGGGTGCAAATTGGGACAGAAAACAAATTTTCTTAGAATTCAGCTGGTGGTTTGAATCCTTAAGATAACAGTGACCACTGCATTTGACAAACGATTAGTAATGTTTCGTAATATCTGGAACGGTTGCTACTCAGAGTTACAGTTTTTGGTTGTTGGCTTGTGAAACGTTACAAGAAGTCCTAGGCTGGAGGATAGAAAAGGGGACTCAAATTCAGCACAGAACTCAGGGCCAGGGTCTCTCTTCCTGTTATCATTCTCTGTTGCCTGCAACTGTGCTTCGCAGAGACTCCCAAAGCCCCTCTGGCTCAACTCTGGAAGGAAAGCTCGATTCTAGCCTGCCTGCTTGTGCATGGAAATCCTGTGGTAGAATGTGGTGTTTCCCTCCTACCTCGAGGTTCTGAATAAATATTTCCGAGACCTCCAGAGAGGTAGGCAGAAAATCTGCACAACAAAGCTATAGTTTCCCCAGCCGCTTTGCCTGGAGCCTGTGAGCCAGGCAACAACTGAATGCCCTTGAAACGGAAGTCCAAGAGACTTTCCTCTGCCTGTTGCTGTTCTTATCAGACTCAAACTCAACATACATAAACAATTTAGACCTGCAATGTCCAGTACAGAAGCAACCAGCTACATGTGGTTATATAATAACATATCAGATTAATTAAAACTAAATAAAATAAATTAAAAATTCGTTTCTTCACTCACATGATCTATATTTTAATTGCTCGCTAGCCTCACGTAGCCAATAGCTACCATACTAGAGATTATAGAGAGAGAACATTTCCATCATCATAGAGCATCCTATTGGCCAGTGGTAGCCTAGACATTTGTAAATATACTATGTATAGGAGTGTGTATGGATGTACACATATAGACAAATTTTATATATGTGTATGTACATATATAATGTATATGTATGATCATTTATCTTGCCAGCAACTGTTCAGGGCAGGACTTAATAGCTCAGATCATGCAAATACCTGCCCACAAGTGGACTCTCAGTCTGAGACTCTGCACTACCCTACACAGCTGTCCACCGGTGAGCTAGAGCACAATCTTTGTTATTTGTCACTTTACCTGTTCTGTTTCT
This sequence comes from Cheracebus regulus, assembly GCA_963574635.1. Taxonomy (NCBI): domain Eukaryota; kingdom Metazoa; phylum Chordata; class Mammalia; order Primates; family Pitheciidae; genus Cheracebus; species Cheracebus regulus. The sequence goes on from CAUYQU010023003.1 coordinate 47,276, forward strand.
GACCTTGTTCTGAATAAATAGCATCTTCTTTGATAAATCCAGGTGATAGCCCCTCATTACCCCAACCTCTGAAGTTGGCTTAATGCTTGCTTACCAGCAAAGTGGACAGTTTCCCCAGGTCCTGGGAACAGAGAGAACACCCCCATCATCACTGGATCCCCATAACTGATGGACACTCGATACATCATTCGGCATCGGCATCCGGGGCTGGGAGAGGGGACCACAGCAGCACTCCATGAAACCGTTTAAGTATATATTTGTAAAGTTCTCCAGAGAGTACTGATGAACTGCACTGCATGTTTCAGAAAGCCCTCCCAGGTTCATGGCCTTGGTTCCTATGGCGATGCAGACCCCAGGCTGGACTCTGAGCTGGGTGTGCGGCCAGCGTCTTTTTGTAGATGTGATCTACAAGATGTGTATTTAAAAATATCCACTAACTTATGCTCCAAAATAAAAGCCATGCTGAGGAAGAATATTTGCAGAGGCAATGGGCTAGGGAAGAGGGACCAATATCATGTGCCAAGCATTGTGCCTGGTGCTTTGTACATGATCTTATTTAACCACACAAGAACCACCCACAACGACAGTGAAACTCTGAGTACTTAAATAACCTGGCCAAGCTCTCATGAGCAGTAAACATAGAAGCAGACTTCTAATCCAAATGGGTTTATTTTCAAAGTCTGCAGCCATGTAATCCTCAAATGCAATTATTTCCTTTTTTCCTTCTTTCTAGCGCAAGAACTTTGAGCTTCTCACTCTCCAAGGAGGGCATCTCCAGAAAGGAGACTGGTCATAAGGACAGCCTAGAGAGTACTTAGGCTGAACACCGCTCCAACTCTGTGGCCAAAGAGACCCCCAAAGTCTCCTGATCATTCATTGAACTCTTTCACCAGAATTAATTTACCCATTTTCATCTTTTTTTGATGGTAGTAATAGCAGTCACATTAGCAATAGCTTATATTTATCAAGGTACTTAGCACTTTGAAAGAAAGGCATTATGAGTTCCTGCCTCAGTCTGGGTTGTCCCAAAAGTCCAACCTGTGACAAGACTTGGGTGCTGACAGTTTTTTGTTTTTTGTTTGTGTTTTTTGAGATGGAGTCTAGCTCTGTGGCCAGGCTGGAGTGCAGTGGATCTCAGCTCACTGCAACCTCTGCCTCTCAGGTTCAAGTGATTCTCCTGCCTCAGCCTCCAAGTAGCTAGGATTACAGGCCCACATCACCACACCCAACTAATTTTTATGTTGTTAGTAGAGATAGGGTTTCACCATGTTGGCCAGAATCGTCTCAATCTCTTGACCCCATCATCCTCCCACCTCAGCCTCCCAAAGTGCTGGGATTACAGGTGTGAGCCACCGCGCCCAGCCAGGTTCTGTCAGTGTTTTGAGAAATGATCCCAGGTGACACATGTGAGGAAGTAGGGATGTAAAATAAGGGAAGAGGAGAAAAGCCAATAAAGGATGCATTAGTGAGCAAGTTGCCACCGTGGGAGGCTGAGCTCAGTCCCACTAGGGACACTGAGTTGTCACGCTGAGGAATAGAGAAGCTGGTGTCAAAACCTGTCAATGGGGAGAGAGTTACCCCTCAGAGATTAGATCCCTGACACTTTTGGACCACCCTGCACACAGGCTATGCAGGCTTCCATGGAGGTAGGGGGAAGCCCAGGGGGAACACGGGGAGATTCTCGTTCCTGAGGTGGGAAGCTGTGGGGGTGCAAGGGAGCTTCAGCTGCAGGTGAGCTCAAAGGGGACCTAGGAGACTCTGGAAAGGCATCACAGCATCTGCTACATTCTGCTTCCACACGGAAGCTTCCAAGCATAAGTAACTTGCTCACAGCTGGGCGCAGTGGCTCACACCTGTAATTCCAGCACTTTGGGAGGCCAAGACAGGCAGATCACTTGAGGTCAGGAGTTCAAGACCAGCCTGGCCAACATGGTGAAACTCCGTCTCTACTAAAAATACAAAAACATTAGCCAGGTTTGGTGGCACATACCTGTAACGCTGGCTACTGGGGAGGCTTTGGAAGGAGAATCACTTGAGCCCGGGAGGTGGAGATTGCAGTGAGCTGAGATCACACCACTGCACTCCAGCCTGGGCAACAGAGTGAGACCCTGTCTCTAAAGAAAAAAAAAAACAGATATCCGTAACTACTCAGGGTCGCACAGCCAGTGTGGGAATTAAACCCAGATCTGTCTGATCAACCCCAAAGCCCTTGCTCTTTCTGCTACTTGAAGTTGCCCTCAAAATCCCTTGTAAGGGTCACCCACCATTGCTTATCCTATGTCCTGTCCACTCTGCCCTCAGGAAAATACCATCCACTGGCAAGTTGGTGCTGACACTCACAACTGACGCCTGTGAGGGGAAGGAAAATTTCGTCCGCTACCTGGAGCATGTCCAGGCAGTCATCACAGTCAACGCAACCAGGAGAGGAGACCTGAACATCAACATGACCTCCCCTATGGGCACCAAGTCCATTTTGCTGAGCCGGCGTCCAAGGGATGACGACTCCAAGGTGGGCTTTGACAAGTGGCCTTTCATGACCACCCACACGTGGGGGGAAGACGCCCGAGGCACCTGGACCCTGGAGCTGGGGTTTGTCGGCAGCGCCCCGCAGAAGGGAGCGCTGAAGGAGTGGACCCTGATGCTGCACGGCACTCAGAGCGCCCCATACATCGACCAGGTGGTGCGGGATTACCAGTCCAAGCTGGCCATGTCCAAGAAAGAGGAGCTGGAGGAAGAGCTGGACGAAGCCGTGGAGAGAAGCCTGAAAAGCATCCTCGGCAGGAACTAGCGCTGCTCATCCCGCTCCCCAGCGCCCTCGCTCCACGTTTCAGGCAGGCACCTAGCAATTCCATCGCCCATACAGGCGATTCCGTCTTCTTAGTCTGAAGCTTTGCTCACTGTCAATGATTATTTTCATTACAATGAAAACAATCTTTTTTACTCTATGCCCCAAATATAGCGTTCCCAACCACATCCATGTCCTATGTGTGACTCTAAATTATTTATTTCTGTCTTTCAAATGGGTGATATTCTGCAAACAAAACTGGGACAGCTTTCCCCTCAATTTTTTTTTTTTATTTCTGAGAAGAGAAAAGAACGCATTTTAAAAGCCACATACAGTGACTCCAAGAACGATTGTCCATGGTCTCAAATGAGGCGCTGTTACGTAACAAGAAAATCAAAGCTGAGGACGTGGGGTGAGCTCCACAGCTCTGAAAGCATAGGAGATACTGTGTTGTTGATCTTTTGGGGAACGATGTTTTGAGTTTAACAAGATTTGCCAGGGATGTAGGTTAAGGTGGTGTGATTCAAAAGATGCCATTCATAGAGAGCCCTAATCAGTGCACAGGGAAAGAGATCCAGGAAGCCTGAATGCTGGACATTTTACTACCAACGCCAAGATAATTCACTCTACTCAGCCAGCATGGTGAATATGAAACTTACAGAGCATTGCTGTGCTCTCACCAACTGCTGCTCTAAGTTATGTTAAAATCCACCAGAACAGCCCCAATTTTTCTCAGTTTGTATAGATTTCATCCCAGCCACAATTTTCTAGGGCTCCTCACATAGCTATCCAAAAGAGGAAAAAAATGAAGACAAGCCTGGCAACACATCATGAAGAGTAATTTACTAGCTTTTCAAACAAGAGTGTCCCTTTTCCTAAGTCACTTAGTGGTTTCTTAATCGGATCTAAGTGAGAGTAGAGAGTAGTATTTTTTTCTATAGCTTTACACACATAGATGTGGGCTTTGATTTCCAAATAATATAATGGGAGAGAAATCTCATACTCCCCCACATTTGGATGTCATTGACATGTTGGGAACATGGCCTCTGTTCTGGAAGAGTCATGGGAGGTTGAAGGGGTGCGTTTGAAGCTGTGAGCACTATCTTCACATGGTTCTCCAGTTGTAATGGAGCCTCTTCTGCCAAAAGAGGGCCATGCAACTCATCCCAGAGGAACCTGAGGCCTGAAGGAGGCAAGAGAAGACCTCTGTTAGGAAAGCACACAGTTACCTTCTTAACAACTAAGCAATCCATGAGACCATTTAACATGCAACCCAAAGGTCATGGTCAATCCCAAAAGTCACTATTTCATTCCCAACTAGACATTACCCAAGTGACCTATTGTCACTTTGTTTACCTTCCCAGAGATTGGTTTCTCATCCCCAACCCCAAGGCATACCCATTCTCAAGAAATGCTTTGTCTTCAGCCTCTCCAGGCACCATCTCTCTTCCTGTGGGAGCACAGAGTTTAGCCTGGAGCACGTTTCCTTCAAGCCAGCAACACAGAGCCCTAGGTTCGATTTCCTGAAGGTGGCCACTTTAAGAGAGAAGTCTGAAAACCCCATTTGCTTTCTTTTCTCCCATACTGGCATGAATTTCTGTTTTCTCTAACACCGTGTGACCTTCTCTGTCTCATGCTTTAAAGTGTAATAATATGATTTTTTAAAAGAAATTTATTACTTGTTGCAAAGGTCTTTTTAAACCAGTTTAGATTTCAAGAAACAAAATAAATGGAAATCATTGAAAATTCATTTCACATTAATGGTCTGAAAATAAACCAAAGGACATTATGTGTGCATGTGTGTATAAGTGCACACAGAAATATATATACATATGTAGACTATATACATGTATGTGTATATGTGTATATATACATACACTTGTATAAATGTATACACACATATACCTATAATGTGTGTATGTGTATTTATTGAAGAAACATACCATATTCATCTCTAAAAGAATATTCAGAGAATATCAAGATGATTCTGGCTAAAGAAAAAGGCCAGTGAAAATTCAGGTGAAAATGTTCATCAATTCCCATTACATCACTTCTGTAATTTTGCAGCTCTCTGTATAAACATTAAATGTCTTATATAGCAGCAAAAATATAAAGTAGTTGTCCATATTTTCACAGGTGTGGCATAATTTATAAAATTAGAAAGCAGCTTATCAGCTTCTTAAGAGAAATGGCAAGTTTTGATATGAGTATACAATATATAAAAATATATATAGTGCTATATATAAATATTTGGTCTCTATTTCATTTTTTGCATCAGTATTAACACTAAAATATATCTTGCTAATGATGTTTTTATGATATCCCTGATCCTAATGCAAGAGATAGTTATTTATAGTCATTTATTTTAAAAAATGAAAATAAGTGAATAATGATTAATTGGGTTAACATTGTTGTGCCCTGTGACAAAATTTTATAAGTAAATTTCAAAAGACATGTTGTAAATTAGGAGGCTCAACAATAAAACATGACCTTCCAGAAATTATGTGAGATGTGCTATATCATACATGAAAATACTTTCATCCTTTCTAGGGACAGCTAATTTAAAAATTGCCAAAGAGAGATCTAAAGAGCCTGCTTTAATAAGTACGCATAAAAGACTTATAATTAGTATATAAATCATACAAAAAGTATGATCTTCAGCAGTATTTTTCAAACTCTGGTTACATCCATTAGTGGGTTGTAAAATCAATTTAGGAAGTCAGTTTCTAATAAAATAGCTTAGAATACAGTAGGAGAGAAGAAAATCATAGGATAGGATAGGATAGGGCAGATCATGCATATTAAGAAGAAGTATTGTTTCCTGAAATATTTGTTTCAGATGTGCATGTGTACACATATGTGTGTCTGAGTGTGTGTACTGGCTCACAATGTAAAACACATTTTTCATTGTGGGTGACGGTCAAATATCTTTTAAAAACACTATTCTAAGATATATTAATCAGGCTAGACTAAGTTATACTATAACAGCCTCAAAATCTGAATTAGTGGTTTAATACAACAAAGGTTTATTTATCATCCAGACAATTCCAGTGAAGGTTCAGGGACTCCCAAGGCCACACACCTCCATGCAGTGACTCAGGATCCAGGCTCCTTCAGCCTTATGGGTTGTAATCGTAATACAAGACTGCTACAATCACCATGCAGAAGAGAACCCAAAAAGGACATTCATCCACTCTTCTATATTTAGCCTGAAGGAGACACATGCAACGCTTCCACCCATTGCCCCCTGGCCAGTCCTGGTCAATGGCCATGGCTAAATTCAAACCAACTGGGAAATGTGTGACAACTAAGGGAATATTAGAGTCTCTACCACAGAGAGTGCTTGACATTGCCTTAAAACATATTCTTAAGCACCGATTTAACACGGCAATCACTCTTCATGGATAGTACCATGAACATTATTACAAACTGGCTGTATCTTACCCCATGAGACCACAGACTATTCTAGAAAAAGATCATAATAATTATTCATAAAATATTAATATGCTATATTTACCAAATTTCATTATAAAAACAATTTATAATTCTGTCCTCTGATATAACATTTAAACTCAATAATTAAAATCTTATTAGCTGGGCCTGGTGACATGTGCCTGTAGTACCACCTACTCAGGAGGCGGAGCTTGAGCTCGGGAGGTGGAGTGAGCCATAATCACACCACTGCACTCCAACCTAGGTGACAGAGCAAGACAATGTCCCAAAAATAAATAAATAAATAGAGCCTATTACTAAAAATAGACAGTGGAGGATATAAGGCCCAAGGTTTGATCTAGTGATCCTGAGGCACTCCTTTTCAATACTTCTGTTAAAGATTGATTTCCGAGGAGAGAGATCCAAGATGACCGATTAGCAACAGCTCAGGAATGTAGCTGTTTTACCGGTGCCCCAGCGCGGCGCTTCCCGGTGCGGAGTGCACGGGACGGACGGGCTCGGCTGGTGCCATCCCCACAAGGAAAACAGCAATTGGAAGCGCTGAGGACTGAGAGTTTCACAGCAAGCACAGCGAACCCAGGAAGGTCCGGCTCTGTGGGGAACGGGCGTCCGCCAAAGGAAAACTAAGAAACAGAAAAAACTTCATCACCGGGCGGAGAGAGATCCAAGATGGCCACGTAGCAGCAGCTCAGGATTGTAGCTCCCAGTGAAAG
>CAUYQU010023004.1:0-12652 GCA_963574635.1 Cheracebus regulus
AAATCAGCAGCGTTGAAATTCGTGGTGCTTTTCTGCCCGGGGGTCTCCGGTCTGGCTTCTCAGTCCCTTTTTCAGTCAACTGGATGGACTGCTCTGACTTCCCAGAGCTCCAAACATCATCCAAAAAGGAGACTCAGTCCCGTTTACTCCGCACCAAGAGCCGCCAAGCCGAGGCGCCAGCAAAAAAGCCGCGCCAGCCGAAAGGGTCGCGCTGGCGACCCATGGGGCTCCTCCGCTGGGAATGTCCTGGTCTGTGGGCAGTGAAAATTTATCGGTAAGTGTGGCGTCCACTGGCTCTTTGCGCTTTTACTGGGAGCTGCAATCCTGAGCTGCTAGTGATCGGCCATCTTGGATCTCTCTCCGAAAAATATATTTTTAAAGAAACAAGGGGTGATAATTTTTCAATTTTAATTCAGTCTATATTTAAGAAAATCAACAATTATCACTAAAACATGATGGTACTGGTATATAAACAGATCAAATAGAATAGAGGACCCAGAAATAAGGCCACATACCTACGTCCAACTGATCTTCAACAAATTTGACAAAAATAAACAGTGGAGAAAGGACACCCCATTCTATAAATGATGCCAGGATAACGGGCTAGCCACATGCAGAAGAATGAAACTGGACCTCTATATCTCATCATACACATAAATTAATTGAAGAGGAATTAAATACCTAAATGTAAGACCTAAAATTATAAAAATCCTAGAAGAAAATCTAGAAATAATGCTTCTGGATATTGATTGGCCAAAGCAGAGAATTTATGATGAAGACTCCAAAAGCAAATGTAACAAAAACAAAAATAAACAAATAAGAATTAAACTAAAAAGCTTCTGTATAGAAAAAGATGAAATCAACAGAATAAATAAACAGACAACCTACAGAATGAGACAAAATATTTGAGTATTATGTCTCTGACAAAAAATTGATATTCAGGATGTACAAGGAACTCAAACAACAATAAAGCAAAGCAAAACAAACATCACATTGAAAGCTGAGCAAAGGATGTAGACGGACATTTCTCAAAGGAACCAACAAACCACCAATAAACACAGAACCAATGCTTGGCATCACTAATTACCAGCGAAATGCAAATAAAACCACATTGAAATATAATTTTACCCAACTCAGAATGGCTATTATGAGATATACAGAAAACAACAGCTATTGTTGTCAATATTGAAAAAAGAGAACACATACACTCTCGGTAGGAATGTAAATTAGTTCAACCTCTATAGAAAATAGTATAGACACATCTCAAATAACTAAAAATAGAACTACAATTAAACCCAGAAATTCCACTACTGAGTATCTACCCAAAGGAAAAGAAATGATTATATAAAAAGACACCAGCATTTATATGTTTATCACAGGACTATTCCCAGTAGCACAGTCATGCATTACTAAATGAACCAACCTAAATGTCGACCAGTAGTTGATTGAATAAAGAAAAGTTATATGTATACTACAGGATACTATGCAGATATAAAATATGAATGAAATCATGTCTTTTGCAGCAACATGTATGGATCTGGAAATTAGTCCACAGTCCTATGTAACTCAGAAGCAGAAAATCAAATATTGTGTATTTTCACTTAAAAGTAGGAGCTAAACAACGGGTACATATGGAGAGAAAAAATGGAACAATAGACATCAGGGACTTCAAATGTGGGTAGAATTGGAGGAGATTAGATTTGAAAATTACCCATTGGGTACAATGTTTAATATTTGGGTGATGGGTACACTAAAACTCTAATCCCCACTACTGTAGAATATACTCATGGCAAACATGTACATGCACCCTCTGAATCTAAGATAAGATTTTTTAGAAAATATAAACAAACAAACAGAAAGACAATTCAACTTTATGTTATCTCCAAGAGACTCTCTTTAGTCTCAAGCTCATCAGTAGGTTGAAAGTGAAACATTGCATAAAGATATTTGATACAAATAGCAACCAAAAGAGAGCTGGGGTGACTGAGTATCTACCCAGATGAAAAGAAATTATTATAACAAAGACACCTGTCTTTACTTAGACAAGATAGAGTTTTAGACAAAAGTATTACAAGTGACAAAGGAAGACATCATATATTGAAAAATTGTAAATCTATCAAGTTTTGTTATATATGTATATATATATACACGTATATATATATGTGTGTGTATATATATATATATATATATATATATATATAAAACAAAAGTTATTTCGTGACTTTATTATTCCATGGAATTTTTTTTAAAAAGTATACAATTTCCATAACATAATAATTCAATGTTTCAAATATATTTATGGTTATGTAACTATAACCACATATAACTTCAAAGTATTTCCACATCAAGATGAGACAGTCATCAATCTATTATCTGTCTCTATTGCTTTGCCTTTTATGGATATTGCTTTTAGTTTACTTTTGTCTCTTTTTTTAAACTGCATTGTTGTGGAATGATTAAATTATTGTATAAATGGAATTATACATTGAAATAGAAGCATTAAGAAAATATTTCCTTATAATTAAACTACTTAAAATCATTCTTTTTTTTTTTTTTTTTTTTTTTTGAGACGGAGTCTGGCTTTATTGCCCAGGCTGGAGAGAAGTGCAACCTCTTCTCACTGCAACCTCTGCCTCCTGGGTTCAAAAGATCCTCCCACCTCAGCCTCCTGGGCAGTTAAGACTACAGGTGTGTACCACCACACCCGGCTTATTTTTAGTAGAGATGGGGAGTCACCATGTTTTCCAGGCTGATCTCGAACTCCTGACTTCAAGTGATCTGCCTGCCTCAGCCTTCCAAAGTTCTGAGATTACAGGCATGAGCCACTGCGCCTGGCAAAGTTGATCTTAAAGGCAGCCAGGGTGAGTGGAGGTACATAAATAGATAATAAAAAGGATGACAGACTTCTGCTCTGAAACAACACAAGCCAAAAGACAATGGAGCAACATCATTAAATTCCTAAAGAAAAAATAAAAATCCTGCTAGCCTACAGTTAGATATCTAGCAAAAATGTCCTCAAATACAGAGATGAAATACTTTTATCTGGCTACAAAAGCTGAAAGAATAAGAATTATATTAATATATTATAAATATATTATAATAGCAGACCAGTGCTACAAAAATATTAAAGTCATAGAAGAGGAAAAAAAATTATACCAGTTACAAATATATATCTACACATAAAAAATGAAAAACATTGGAAATGCTTATTTTTGTGCCCATTAATCCTCAGTATAGTTGCATTTATATAAAAAGTAAAGGAGAGTATATATATACCCAAAAAAGTATATTAAAATATGACTAGCACCAGAATTTGTTTTAAAAACTGGAAACAGTGCAACTGTCCATTATCATTATAATGGATAAATATACTGGTATATGTTCATAAAATTAAACTACTTTAATATAACATGGATGAATCTTTTTTATTACTATTATACTTTACGTTCTGGGGTACATGCACAGATCATGCAGGATTGTTGCGTAGGTACATACATGACAATGTGGTTTGCTGCCTCCATTCCCCTGTCACCTATTAACATAGATGAATCTTAAAACATAATATAACACAATCTTAAAACATAATATAACACAAATGATGCTACAAAAAATATATACGTATGCTTTCCTTTCATTTACATAAAGTCCAAAATTGTGAAAAACATTGTGGGTTTGAAGTCAAAATAATAGTCACACTTAGAGTTTTTGTTGTTGTTTGTTTTTTGAGAAAGAATCTTGTGCAGTTGTGTGACCATAGCTGATAGCTCACTGTAACCTTGAACTTCTGCGCTCAAGATGTTCTCCCACCTCAGCTTCCAAAGTAGGACTACAGGTGTGTGTGACACTAGGCCCAATAGAGTTTCTGGAGTGTTGAGTGTTCTACACGACCCAGTGTACATTATAAAGTGAATTTGCTTTGTACTTATTATTGTGCCTTTACTATATTTTTATTATGACTAAATAGTTTAAAGGAATCATTTTTAAGTATTTGAACAAGATCAAACAGAAATAAATGTATAATGTAATGGAAAAGGTAACATATTAAATCCTTATTTTCTATGACTTAATGAAAATAAATAATATTACAACTAATACATTTTTAAAAGCAATGCTAATTTTTAGAAATACATGTGAAAATATGTAAACTAATGGTTAAAACAATTGCAAACCTTTTACTTCTCTGGAATGCAATAAAGAAGGGGCATAGTGAAACAAGGAGCACCTGTTTTAAATATAAACTGTCTAATATATTTTGACTTTTAATATCAGCCATATGAGAGATTACATATTTTTAAATAAGTGATCTGTTCTCCAAAACTCACCATATATGGGGGAATACATATGCTTTATATTTCTTCAAAATAGTTTTAATTATATATTTATTTATTTCCTCCCCACTATAAAATGTAAACTACATTACAGCAGGAACTCTATATTGTTCTTTTGTTTTGTATGTAGAACTCAGAAAGATATCTAGCATACAGTGGCACTTTATAAATACTTGTAAAAATAATACATAAGTAAATGCATTAATGATAGATATCAGCATGGAAATTCAGGGAAAATTCATGCCATGGCAATTTTGGGAAAATGTAGGTTAAAATAATTGAAAAGCAAAGGTCAAGTTGAGAGGCTTAGGTAGAGAATAATCACTGTGGGGCATGGTGAATGTATCCAACCAAGAAATCAATGAACTCACAATTACATGTGTTTTTATCTTCTTGGGCAATCTTGATAACATTGGCCTCATTGACTGCTCTAGGCTTTTGCTAATTTTTTCATCTTTCTATTATTTTATAACCTAAAATTCAATAATTTCTCAGATATAATTTGTCCAAGTGGTTTTCAGTGACACAAAATAACTTCCAGTTAACATATCACTGACACCATTAGATTACTACAGCATCAGACATTTCTTGATTTCTAGTATTATTTATATTATTCCATTCCCTTCACCATGTTTACATTTGCAGAACCAATGCAGGAGTCAGCTATGGCTATTATTCGAACGTTACAACTTTATTAAGCCCCTGCACTCTTCAGCAATTCAACTTTTTCATTATCACTGCATGTGGATTACACTTACATTTGGGATTGCATAAAATCATTCTCAGATGAGTAACATAAGTACAGATACATTCATTAATAAACGCAAAAGTTAAATGATTAAAAGTTGTTCATTAATATTTCTTATATGATATTCCCAAGGTCTACTAATTATACCGGAATTTAATTACAGATAAAAATCTGCTGTGGGGCAACTAAACATCAGAAGAACAGCTATATGTGTGTTTGTTGCTGACCTCTGTGGTCAGTCACATACCAAACTGTATGATTTGAAATTCTAAGTTTATTTTTAAATTCTAGTATACCATCATATATGAGGGAGATCAGTAAAATATGACATAATGAAAGTGACATGATACTCACTCTGACATTTCCTAATTGCAAATATAAAGTCTTAATTTACATTAGCATAACTTTTTAGATATGAAAAATAGTTCATCATATCATATTTATATTTGGAAAAGTTTGCACTAGAGATAGAAAAAAATAACTGAAAAATATCTAAACCCACGGTAAAGACAAATTTGGAGCCACAGAGAGACTTGACATAAACACTATACTCTTTAGTTTGTCTGTGAAATTTAGTCAATTTAGTCTAACATATATTTGTTAGGCACTCACAAGATTTATAACTTATTAAATACATGCCAGTCAACTGAAAAGAAAGCAAAATAGACCAGAAAATCATCCCTTTTCCTCCTAGAATTGATGTTTACAGTTATTAATAACTATTCAATTTAATTTATTTTTCCATTACTTTTGTCTTTTGTCATGCAATCATAAAACAAATTTTCATAAAAGTTTGTAATTGTTTAACAATTTGACCCAGTTTTCAATTATTCTTTAGAAACTTTAAAAATATCATCACATATTTTTGTAAAAAAATCAGAAAAATTTTAAAGACCATGACCTCTTAAGAAATGTTCATTAAAATTGAAGACGGTTATTACTAAATTTAAAGGTTAAATCTTATTTACTCATTAAGTTGTTTCCTAATTTTAACTTATATCTTGTGCATTTAATATGGATTCCCATATACTCCTCATCTCAAATTTACCTGAAACTAAAATGGATCGAAAACACGGATGTCTTCATAGACATGGATTTAACCAAAATCAGTCATAGCTCAGTATTTTGCCTGTGTTTACAGGGTAAACAAAATACACCCTCTCTAATATAGCTTTCAATTTTCCAACAATTTCACCTAAACATTTCTTGTCTAGTATACTATCCTACTGATCTCCTTTGAATACCTATGCTTCTACTCTGATTAGATTTAATTTTTACATTTCTTTGTCTTTGCTTGTTGAATTTCCTTTTCTAAGTATCATTTCCTTACCTTTACAAGAGGCAGCAAACGTTATACAATATTCTTTAACCACTTGAGTTAGACATGAATTCTCCTTTTTCTAATTGGCAATTTGTCTTTGCAAGAACATTATCACTTGTATAAAAAATAATTGCATATATAATCATGGTATGTCTATACATTTTAGGTTACTGATTCTTTGAAGCCAGGTTTTGGTTTATTTTATAAAAATGTGTCGTGTATCATTTTAGCCCCTTTGAACTTTTTCTGAAACCTATCTCTACCAGTTTCTTGACTATAAAACTAATCAATCTTTCACGTCATTTCTATATAAAGGAACACTAAATAAAGTATTCTTTTTTTTTTTTTTGAGATAGAGTCTCACTTTGTCACACAGGCTGGAGTGCAGTGGCATGATCTTGGCTCACTGTAGCCTCCACCTCCGAGGTTCAAGTGATTCTCCTGCCTCAGCCTCCTGAGTATCTGAGATCATAGGCATGTATTACCATGCCTGGCTAATTTTTGTACTTAGTATAGACGGGGTTTTACCATCATGGCCAGGCTGTTCCTGAACTCCTGACCTCAAGTGATCTGCCTGCCTCTGCCTCCCAAAGTGCAGGGATTACAGGTGTGAGCCACCGCGCCTGGCCATAATGTATTTTTTCTATTTATTTCATAATTTATATTTGTCTCTATGTGGATTGCTATCTTCAAAATAATAGATTTTGGGTCTTCTACATTCTTTCTTTCATGGTAGAGGCTTTAATTTCCATTCATGGGATTGTTGCCAATTTATATCTCCTAAGTTTCAGAAGTTATATTTAAAGACCAGTTACCTTCTGGAGAGCTCTGAATGGCTGTCACACAGACAGATAGGCTGCATCTGATATAGACACAATTGTCATCCTCTCTTTCTGGTTGGCTCCTTCTTTCTATTCTCTATCTTGCTAAGGTAATTCACTTCGACCAAATATTAGATTTTTGTCACTTCACTTTCCATATATAATCAATTTCCAAGTGCTTTAGATGCAGTATCATGGATAGCTCTCAAATTTTCTCACTTATTCATCCCTCATCCATCACCTTAGCATAGTCTCATATCTTTACCAACTGCCTTCTCTGCTACCAGTTCATTTGCTGTTGGTTTGACTCCATTTTTTTCCTCCTTTTTAATTTTTAAATTCAAATTTTAGAATAATGTTAGATTTATACAAAAGTCGCAAAGAGATTACAGGGTGTTCTCACACCTTTCATGTAGTTTCAAGAAAGTTAACATCTTGCAAAATCATGGCACATGATTTCATAGTTAAAATAAAAAAAAAATTAACAGTGACATATGTTATACTCTGATACCTATGCTTTTACTCTGATTAGATTTAATTTTTACATTTCTTTGTCTTTGCTTGTTGAATTTCCTTTTCTGAGTATCATTTTCTTACCTTTACAAGAGGCAGTAAATGTTATATATTTGACTATTAACTGCAGACTTTATTAGGATTTCTCACATTTTAAAAATTTTAATGTCATCTTTTTCTTCCAGGATACCAACCAGAGTAGCACATTAAATTTAGCCATCAGATTTTTTTAGTTTCTGCTGGTTTGTGAGTGTCTCATACAGTTTTTCCTTGTTTATTGTAATGTTGACAGTTGTAAAAATTACTGCTGGAGTATATTTTTAGAATTTCCATCATGTTTTTGATGTTTTGTCATGATTACACTTGGTATGTTTCAGGAGAACACTACAACAGAGGTAGAATGGCCTTCTCATTGTGACTTTATCAAAAGGCAAATGACATCAAATTATTGCTAGTGGTCCCAACCTTGATCCCTTGATTAAGAGTGATCTGCCAAATTTTGTTTTTTCCATATTCAATTATTTGGAAACTAGTCACTAATTCAGCTTCTTCTCTAGAGGAGAAGAATTAAGCTTCATCTCCTAGGAAAGGGAATATCTACGTATATTATTTGGAATTATATATATTTTTTAAATGTAACATTTCTAACGCATTTTAAGTAAACATTGGCTCTGTATTTTCTGTAGTTTGAAGTACAAATAATTTATTATAATATAAAATGTTTTATATAATCAGCTACTTGCTTGACTGGCTAACTTTATTTCTTATTTCAGAAATTAAGTCCAGAATTTACTCTCTCTAGTAATCTGTGATGACCAAATACAATTTGCTATGAATGTAGCAAAGAATGGAATGGAGATGGAGGTAAAGAGAGACAGAAGGGGCCAGAAAGGAAATGTGAGAGAAAGGAAGACAGTGAGACAGGGAAAAAATAATACAAAGAAAACAAATTATTTTGTCTTTTGGGGGACATAAATAACTAAAAACTGCAAACAACTCTCATTTGATTTGTTTTCACTTTCTGTGTTATTTTCTATCTAGTGCTCTGCTTTAAGCAAGAATTCCATGTATAAAAATTGCCTTTACTAAAATGCCATTTACAATGGGATAAGTCAAGTATACAGAATTGAACCCAGAGCGTTTTTCATTAGCATTTGCTTTTTAGGATATTTGTAACTTTCACTTTCACGGCATTTCTGGACCATGCATGGTCTGTGTCAGCATTTTCCTTATTTCTTTGTAGTATGCATATTTCTGATTATTAACCTCAGGAAAACATTTTATTAGGGTTTCCTTGTATTCAAGCAATTTATTTTTTTAATACCATGAGAAATGTCACTACCATTGATTCTCCCTCTCACTTATTTTACATTCCTTAGAGTACATACAAATATATCTCTTCTCAGTAATTCTATAGTAATATTTTGAGAGACGGGCGAGGCACATCGTGTGTATAAATAACATTCATGTTTATGGCCAAATGATATTCTTCTATGAACTGTTATAGTGTACTTTACAAGTTTTTAAAGATAATTATTTCCATTATTTATTTCCCTGGCTCACCATGTATCATACTAATTGATAACTTTGTTTCAGTGGCATTTTAATTGTTTCGTAAACCTATTGCTATGTTGGTAGGTATATTTTTCTTTTTCTGTTAAAAGCTGATACAAGTGAATATTCATTTCATAAAAGTTGCTATAAAATACAAATCTATATAACAGTTATTTTTAAAGAAAATTTACATAACATAAATAAAAATGCAAATGTTCTAATGTGCTGTTTTTCAATGGTAATTGTCATTAACCCATTAATTTTTCTATAATTTGTGTGAAGCTACAGCTTATATTGCATATTCCAAATTATTCTACTATTATACATATATGTTACACAATGCAAACTCACCGTTCTATCATTAATAAAGATATTCCTAATAGGTATCCTAAATATTCATTCACTAGAATCAGAAAATAATGTAAGAATTATAATTTTGTATGAGTAAAACCCTTCTGCATATGAAATCAGTAGCATAGGTGTTGATTTCAATGTTTATAGAGTGTTTGAAACTTTAGACAATGATATATAAGTATTCTTGATGAAATAAGCATTTAAATAGCAAGTTATTAGGTTTGGCCTAAATTATATTTACCTGGTGAAATGGTGTTTATGAATATTAGACTTATTATCTCTTTTTCTTCTGATAAATTGATATTTATCTAATCTAGCTGTCTTTTATCATCTACATTAAAATGCCCACCATCAGAAAATTTGAAAGAGCTATTTTACTTTTGGTGGCTACCAGAAAATTGCATATTTTACTGAAACTCAATGTCATAGAGCATATGACAGTGGCCTTCTGAATAATTTTGCTTAATACCAAAAATAAAATATTTAGCTTAATTCTTAACTCATAATTCTTAACAACAATATCACCAACAGCAAGAGTTATAGAGAAGTCTGAGTTATTTTGCTCAACATTATTTTGTGAGACATCTGTACTGTTGCATGCGATTTTTATTTCTGTGTAATATTTAACTACATGAGTATACTAAATTCTACTATTAATACAATTTTATTTTCAGTTTGAGACAGTCATGAATAGTGCTTCTCAGTGCTTTTCTTGTCTTTGATTAATGTGTGTGCCTTGTATACAAATACGTATTCATTCCTAATTTACAGAGAATGCGTAATGTTCATATTTTGTAGAAGTTATAAAAAATTCTCAAAAAATAATGTTGAGAGAAAAATAATCAGACACAAAAGAATACATATAATTTAATTGATATCATATAAAGTATCAAAACAGAAAAACTAACTCTGTTTTGACTTCTAAGGATTCAGAATTTTATTTATCCTGATGAAGGAAGGTACTGACTAAAAGTTGACTGAAGGGTATTTCACGGGATTCTGCTAAAAATCTGTCTTTTTATTTAGGTTCTAATTTATGGGTATATTCAATTTTTAAAATCTATCATATTCATAAGTATATATGCCTTTTTATTATTCTTGCACTTATTTATATAATTAAAAAATTTTACATTAAAATGAAATATAGCAATTTATTCCAAGAATAGTAAGCATGCTTTTTAGACAATACTAGATTTCTTTCAGCTCTTCCATGTCAAAACCATAGATAGCATCACTAAAATATTAATCAGTTTATGTATCCAAAAACAACTAGCTGTATATTGTACACAATATAAATGACTCTACAATTTTATATACATTCATCCAACAATATTTCTCAAGAAGCAGTTATGTGCTAAATACTAAGATACATATATTGATCAAACATAGTATCTTCCATGAAGACTACCAGGACTAGCAACACACATAAGCCATTCTGGCAATTGCACTGCTGCATTATATCTGCTAAAATCAGAGTGAGCATTTATCACAATTTGCTTGCCATCATTCTTATACAGATCAATTGTCATTAGGCAGTTATCATTAGTTTTTAAACTAAAATTGGACATTCCTATTGCACAATAATTTGTATGGTCAACCTAGCTCTAACTGAATTTTAAATCAAAACATTATGAAATACAGGAAAAAGAATTAGAAACTGCTGCAAGTTGGGTTGTGCGTATGTATGTGTGTGCACTTAATTTTGTTTGTCTTCAATTGGTGTGTGGTGTTACTGAGAAAGAAATAGGTTGGGTCTTTTAGGAGTACTAAGATACATACAAGAAAGCTTAGAATAAAGTAAAAAGCTGTATCTAAGGGAGTAAAACTTACACATGTGATAAACCTCACCACTCTTAGAATACTGGTTATATTTGAAAAGTGGCAAAATCAACGGAGGTAGAATAATTAGCATGCATGGGAGGAAGTAATGGAAAATTAAACTGAACATGTACATTAAGACGCATTGTAAGAAACCTTGTGTGCCACTTTGAGCAGTAAGAAGCCACTTACAATTTGTGTGAAAATAATAGCACAATCATCATAATCATTTGGTTGTTTCTTTGTTCTTAATGTTGATCAATTTGGCAACTATGGGGAATGTCAGTTGGAATGTGGAGAAAACCAATGTCTATGACCAGGCAATTTAAGTGACTCTTACAAAATTCCAAGAAAGACATTATGTATGATTACACGACCTCACAGTGGCAGCAGCTCTGGTAAGAAAAATCTCAATTTAAAAGACACTTATAATGAAGAATTAAAGGGATAAATTCTGGGTCAGATTGATTGGGGGTAGGAAAAATGTGGAAAATCATGTAAGAAGGAAGAGATTACAAAAACTGCTGCAGTGTCTAGCTTGGCTGTGCTCTGCCGCAGTGACCAGCAAACTGGTCCCTCTATTTGTGCCAGGTGCTCAAAATCTTTACCTTAACAATTTAAGTTAATCAGTTTCCACACATACAAAATATATTTGTACCATATTCTAAAATGGATCTGCTTTAGAATGTACCTTTAGCTCACTTTTCTTCTCCAGTTTTAGGATGGAAGGAGCATAACCATCTCACATACAGTAGGCTGTTACTCTTGCACATTGCCCATTTTCAAATTGCCCTTGTTGCCAACCAAAAGGGGAAAATGTAAATTTTCCTGAATGGGCACTAATATAAATACAAAATAATTATCAGTAGAAAATTTACACTACTTTGTGTTCAATAATATTAAAAGAGGAATAATGGAGTAATAAAGATTTAAAATATGCTTGATGACAAATATTATGTAATTTTGAACATAAAACTTGGAATGAATTGAAAGTACACATCAAGTGGCATTTCTCTAAAAATTGTTTTTCCATTCTTGTTTAAATATGTATGTGAGGAGAGATCCAAGATGGCCACGTAGCAGCAGCTCAGGATTGTAGCTCCCAGTGAAAGCGCAGAGAGTGAGTGGATGCCGCAATTGCAGACGAATTTTTGATGCCCACAGACTGGGAGATTCCCGGAGAAGGAGCCACACG